>JAVHNL010000096.1:0-75000 GCA_031216105.1 Dalbergia cultrata
ATCATTCGTAGTTGACTAAACTTGTTTATGAACTTTTTGATGTATTAGGTTGAGGGAAAGAACCCTTCCGATGGAGAGTCTGACAAGTCAAAGTCCGAGGTGAATGATGATGATGATGACGAGGAGGAAGAGGTTATTATTTTTCATCACATGTATTTGTGTACATTGTTATTATTATTGATCCAATTATATTGTTCCTTTTAACGCGTTCGATTTGTGTTTTTAACTCTATAGGATGAGGAAGACGATGAGGAGTAAAATAGCTTGGTGGCAGAGGAAAAGAGGCTTTGGAGTGGCTGGAAATAATCATTTTTCGTAGTTTAGCTTTTGAAGTTGGTTTAATGTTGCTCAGGCCTCAGCTGTTTCTGATAGTTGTTTAATTTTCTTATTATCATTAGATTAGTGAACAATCTTCTTAGTTTTATAGCTTCAATCAATTGGCTTTTCAGCCTTTATTATCATCATGTACTTATCCATGTCATCAAATCAAATACAGAAACAGTTTCCTGCCCTTCATCTTCAGTCTTATAAACTTGGGGTCATAGTCTTTGTTGGTGACCATCTCTTTATTGTTTCCACGAACAGTAAAAAGAAAGTTTAAGCCGCTATTGAAACCAAGAAAGTTGGAATTGAAGTATGAATCTAGTCACGAAATCTAGCTGTGAAAGGTTCTTTATAATAAATAATGGACATGATTTACATCAAGAGCTTTTCGTCCTTGTCATTCAACTAGCACATTAAATAAAAATTACAACTTTTTTGTTTTTCGGGATGATCAATCTATGAGTTAAGAGTGTATTTATCTCGGAAAAGATGTTATCCTTTCTTGCTTGAGAGGAGATCTAATAAAAGGTGTGAATATTAAATAATTTGGGTCTTCTAATGTCAACATTGACCACCTATTTGTGAATTTAATATTGAATGACATTGAAGAAGGTTGGAGGAGTGAGGTTGTGTGCTCAAATAAAAAATGGTCCCATCATGTTACTCAGGTCATTTTCACACCACGTGGGATAATGACTACTAGCTCTTGTGCTTTTTATTTCTTTGTTGGGATGGTAAACTCGGAGTTGATTGTCCGTTTGATTATCAAACCTGCAAAGTGCCTAGAGAGTTTGAATGAAGACATTTTGTCTTTTGTTGTTGGGATTTGCCCTGAAACACTTTTCTATTTTCCTTTTGACTTTACAAGTGGTGACACAAATCTAGGCGAATTTGTGTTTCCTCGTACGAGTACGAATGGAATGTTTGTGTCAAGAGCACTCGAATTTTCGTTCATGGAAATTGATGACAGCGAATATTCTGTTTTCTTTATTACTCGAATTAACCAAGCTGCTCAGACATTTTCGTATCAAGTAAATGTAATAAATTTAGCAAGTTCCCATGCGGTTCCGCTCTGGCCGTAATGATTGAAAATTTTCGCTTTGGTCCAATTGTCGTGACTGAAAAATTCAATTCTGAAAGTTTCAGTGATTTGTAGCTTACGCTTTTTAGCTAGAAAAAATGATTAAATAAGAAAAGGTAATAAGAGATGAGGAAGTGGGGGTAAGAACATCTAAATTAAATAATTTGTTTACATAGGGATTTAGAAGTGAACAGGGCAAGGGATAAGAATAAGGATTACATATATTTCGTTGAAATTGCTTAAAATAATTTGAAACTCAGTTAGATTTTCGATTTTGGGTCCCTAGTGTGGTTTACTAGTAGGTTGTGTATTACTACATGACTGCTACATGACTGCTTGATTGGGTCCACTTTGAGAATAAAGGATAGGGTCAAGGTTCAAGTATTTGCAGATGTAAATGCGAAGAACATTGACCTTGGCATGTGCTACAGAGGGACTAGCTAGAGCTAAAAACATTGGTGATATGTGGACAGAAAGAGGAGCTGGATATTATAATAGCCTCTCCTGAAAGCAGCAAAAATTACTGAATTATATATCTTTGCAGAAAGCATCTCAGATGGATTTAGTCACACCAATGGGTGCCGGAATCTACAATTTTGAAGCAGTATTGTTGTTCTTCTTCTTCTTTAGGATGATCATATTGGAGTATACTCAACTTGTGGTGTGTCTTTTGGATCTGCCCCTCTTGTTGGGGTGGCATGTGTAAGCTTGAATTTCTTCGTTACTGACAAGATCCGATGTTGTAACATGTGCAGCATACCAAAATTATTCAGGTAAACCACAAATTATTATTTTTGCTGCTACCATTTCCTATTTGGTACACTAAGTCTAATTTCTAACACAACCTCGCTCTCAGCCTTAATTCAAAACTATCCCTTGCTGTTAGGGAGAGCAAAAGGAGGAGATTAGGGCACGAGACAACTCTTGCTTCCGCATTGCATGCGATCATTTATGCCAATTGTATATTTGTTCCATGGTTTTAAATCGTGGTTTGCAATCGCATCACAGAGGTAATTATGACCTTGTCGATAATATTTCTTCTATAATTTTTCACATCATAGTGTAACCACAACCATGACTATAACTGTAATTTAAAACTACGATTTATTATATAGATTCTTTAGTCACAATATTTTGTGTGGTCCCTTCATGGTATGTAATAATGTAAGTCATCTTCACTATACTCCATGTCACATCTTTCAATGTTGCCACAATGGAAATATATGTTTACCTTATTCGGATCATATTTGTGGAGCGAAAATGATTAGGCAACTATAGACATTATGCCATATGGATCCTATCCCAACTTCAATCTCTATGTTTTTTGTAATGCTAGCCAGGGTAATGATCCGGATGATAGAAGATCTACCTCAAGACTGTATTTATTTTGGAAGCAATATTGTCACTTGGTCCTCTAAGAAGCAAGTCATTATATCTCGATTTAGCATCGAGGTCGAATATAGAAGCCTTGCCTCCATTATTTTAGACCTCATCTGGATTCAATCTCTGGTGGCTAATCTGCACCTACTTCCCTTACTCACACCTAGTATCTATTGTGATAATCTTAGTGCAATAAAGCTCACAGCAAATGCCATTCTTCATCATAGGTGCAAGCATTTTGAACTTGACCATCATTTTGTTGTAGAAAAGGTTGTCCGAAAGCAAATTCACGTTAGTCAGATCCCTGCTCAAGAACAGGTTGTAGACATCCTCACTAAAGCTGTATCACCCTCGCAATTTCCTTGGCTTAGATCCAAACTTAATTAGAGTATAACCACTCCCCTCTGTGTCCCCCCTCCCCTGGGGGAGGTATATGTTAGTGTAGATATGGCCACACTCAATTATAGCTCACAACAGTCGGTCAAGGATTCAGTTCAGAATCTACTAGAATTAGTTGTTTAGCTTGTAAGGCAAGCTCACTGTAGCGATGAAATTAATTAGTTTGTTTAAATTAAAGTGTTGCGATGAAAAGTTCGAGCAGCCGAGCATTCTTCAAGTTTTGTTTGGACCCCTGCACATCTTAGAGAATATTTTGCTCTCTTCCCGACGCAAGAGCATGCTCCTATATATCCATTAATTCATATCACCACTTTCAGCAAGAGCATCTGCCACCGTGTTAGTAGACCTGGTAACGTGTAATAACAAGGACCTCGCATGCCCTGACCAATTCTAACAAGAAAGGACGAATATAATTGCCATCATGGAGTTTGAATTCTCATCCATCACTAGTGTTCGCTCTCTGATAATGCATGCATGCATGCATGCTTCACCAAATGCAAGAAGCATCCCTAGCTAGCTAGGGAGGGATAGTACTGTATATATCAAACATAACATAGATGTATGGGAAAGCTAAGGTACTTGTTAGGGAATCAATCCAAGGTTTATATATAGAATCCACAAACAAGCTACCACACCACATTACTGAGCAAAGAAATACTGACCAACCGAGGGATGAAGCAAAAGGAATAGTAGAAATGCTAGTGAAGGCGTCCCTCCTAATACTTGTGACATTTTTAGAACAGATAGCGCAAGATTATTTCTCAAGATTCACCTCCAAACCCGAAGCTTTACAACAATTTTTGGACTTTATGAATACTAATGAAATGACTTTGTTTAGACAAAAAAAAAAGTTAATTAAAACAATAATTTTAAAAGCTTTTAGTGCATTAAATATATCAAATAGAAGTCGAAGAAAGTGGCCACATGCTCCGTCTTTAGATAACTTTCCAATATTATATTGTTTCTATTGAATGATAATTTAAAATAATTTTATAGAGTAAATCCTCAAAATAGTCCCTAAGGATTTTCAAATCAGACAAAATGGTTTCTGAGGAATAAAAATAGATAAATCAGTCCCTCAACTTCTCAAAAATCGAACAAAATGGCCCCTGACGAATAAAAACAGACAAATCAGTCCCTCACCTTTTCAAAAAGGGACAAAATGGTCATTCCATCAATATGAAAATGAAGATTTGTGAGGAAATGTATGATATATAATTTAGTTTAATAAGAATAATTAAGAGTGATACGTGATCCATCTAACAAATCATTAATAGAAAATTTTGATGGGAGGACTATTTTGTCTAAATTTTTAAAAGGTAAGGGACTAATTTGTCTGTTTGTATTTGTCAGGGGCCATTTTATCCAATTTTTGAAAAGGTGAGAGACTAGTTTGTCTATTTTTATTCCTTAGAGACCATTTTGTCTGATTTGAAAATCTCCAAGGACTATTTTGGGGGTTTACTCTAATTTTATATTATCGGTAGGTGGAAATTAATCTCTAAATGTATTGATATTGTTAAAACCTATATATTTTTTATTTTATAACTAATGTTTTGAGGTATAAGTAAAATTAAAATTTTAGTAATTCTTTTTCAGAACTGTTATATTTGCTAATAATTGAACTAGTCCAAACTTGCAATGTCGAAAAATATCCCTCAAATTTAGGGGATGCTTGGATGAGATTGTTTGGCGTGAAAATCATTTTTTCAAATTTTTAAAAATAATTAGATTTCAAAAAGTTTGTTTTTAGTTTTTTAAATTAAAAAGAATAACTTTTGAAAAAAATTAACTTTTAATTTTTTAATTATATGCAAATTTTAAGTTTCTTGATATATGAATATGCCTTTTAAAATATGAAACAAAAACATCCTTATTCTTTTACACTCTTGACCTGATAACATCTATATTAATTCAAATAATGCAAGTTAATTTCCACACTTGAAACCAACGAATGCAATGCTAAAATTATCAGATTCGGTTTTTAGAGGGGGAAACAAAAAAAGATACTCGTAAAATACAGCAACCGACTTAGCTATTTAAAAATTAACAATAATCATGTCATATTTTAATTTTTGTAGGAAACAAAAATTCTTCCAAAAACCATTTAAATTTTCTCCAAAAGACAGACAACACATGCAGGAACACAAACAACAATGGCTGCTCCAGGCAAATGCTGCCTCGTCACTGGTCCCCCTGTGAGTCAATTCAAACTCCATTTTCACTTTGATCGTTCATTACTCATTTGATTTGATAACCCCAAACAAAATCCATAATCCATTGGGTGTTGAATTGAATGTTGATCACTGATCACTCAGGGTGTGGGAAAAAGCACTCTTATCATCAGAATCTTCGAGTCCCTCAAATTCTCTCATCCCAACCTTAAGCTTCAGGGCTTCTACACACGTAAATTACCACCCCCTCTTCCTTTTCCTCCTTCTCCTTCTTCCTTCGATGAACTCATATATTGTATTGAATTAACAAAATCCCCATAATGGTTTCGGTGGTTGTTTCTGTTTTCAGGTGAACGTAGAAGCTCAGGTGAGAGGGTTGGTTTCGAGGTGGTCACTTTAGATGGTCGCACGTGCCCACTTGCCTCCACCAACATTTCAAGGTACCCTTTTTCTGTTTTTTTTTTTTTTTAATTTTCTTCTAAATAATTTTATGGTCTTGTTGTTTTTATTCCCCTGGTTTCTTATAGTAAGTTTGGTGCAAAGCATAGAGATCCTAAATTTCTGTTTTGCATAAGGAGTTTGGACTAGTTTTTGTGTTTGTTGGGGATGGTGCTTGAGGGTATTCAGTTTTCAAGCACAGAACACTGAAAGGTTGTGTCTTGTGTGTGATGGTAAATACTGCATGATGTTTGGGTTCATTAACAAGATTGTTCAGTACTTGGTAGAAATCTGCTTATTTGATTAAAGGATGTTGTTTGGACATGTTTGGAGGAGACTTGTAGAAGCCCCAATAAAGAGAGTGGACCAAATGGAGAATAGTACCATGAAAAAATGTAGAAGAAGACCGAAATAAACTATAGGGAAAATAATCAAAAGAGATTTACATGTAAATGGTTTTAACATGAATATGATATATGATAGAGCTCTATGGTATTACTTGATCCATGTAGCCGACCCCACTTAGTGGGACAAGTCTTAGTTGTCATTGTTGTTGTTGATTAAAGGATGTTGTTGTTTTAATGGTATTTGGCAGCCCTGAGTCTCTCAAATGGCCTAGTGTTGGCAAGTATAAAGTTGATATAGCATCTTTTGAGTCACTGGCATTGCCTGAGTTGCAGGTGAGCTTGCTTTCTTGAGAGGGTTTCTGTATTGCTTGTGACACATGCTTTGTTTATGCATTTTCCTTAATTTGGTAGTCAATTAGATCACTGCTTATTTTGTCAAGGATAAAGGCAATTCACCATGACATGCATATCAATTTTCCTTGCATATTGAAAATATGGTATGATGCTCTTGAGTCTTGAACTGTTCCCATGCACTTTTAAACTATTGATGGGATGAACTTTTAGAGTCTTGGTTTGTCATTAAGGATATAAAAGATAGTATTCGCCATATATTAGATCACTCTTTGAGGTCTGAAGAAGCACTTTTATTGACTAGGTTAGAGAAGACACTGATCTGTTCATCATTGATGAAGTTGGTAAGATGGAGTTATTCAGTTCGTCATTCTTCCCTGCAGTTCTGAAGGTTTTGGAGTCAAACATCCCAATTTTGGCTTCCATCCCAATACCAAAATTTGGCAGAGATATACCTGCGGGTAAGTTTTTCGATTTCACATTCCCAAGCTCTCAACCATATCTGTTTCTTTCTTAATATTGGCAGGAATACATTTTCTTTTCCTTGTTTCTTTAAATAAATGAGATAGGACAAAGTCTCTCACTAGACCTGGTGAGTATGAAGCTCAAAGATTTTGGGGGAGGATTTTTAGAGGATTTGGAGTCACTCTTTGGCTAATTGCTATGCTGAACATGTAAATGACTAATGTAGTGAATTTCTGCAGTTGCAAGGTTGAGGAATCATCCAGGGGCATCTTGTTTTACATTGAGCGTTAACAACAGAGATGCAGTTACAGAGCAGATTCACTCATTATTAGAAGATCTGCTGGTAAAACACTAGTCATTGCAAAGTTTGCTGTCTGAATTCATGCTATGCCATGTGTGTAACACTCTTGACTACATAATTAGAGCTATGTGTTATTTTGTTCAGTATCGTCTATTTTTCTTCCATTTTCTCTTTCACTTTACAGAATTAGATCAATGTGACTGGTAGTATATTATGTATTGTTGACAATTTCTTCAGCAGGTTAAAACATAGGGAAGAAACTCTATATCTCAGCCTTTATGATAAATAATACTTGAATCACAAGAAAAACTCAATATCAATAATAATGTAAAAAGGCAACCAGGCAGCATGTCAGCATTACTGTTGTGAAACCAAGTATAAATATAAAATAATGGTGATCAAACTCCCAAACAGAATATATATATATATATATGCACGTAAAAAATAAAACAATCTTTAACCTAAGTCTAATTGATTAGCTGATTGGTCTTATAAACTTCGTTTATCCTGTTCAGCTGTTCGCAGCACTTGTCTTGCCAGTGATGAAAATGATTCGGCTGTTTCTTGCATCTCTGTCGCCCGTAGGTTGATACCCTGCCAAGTTTGAACAGATGTAAACAAAAGTTAAAAAAGATAACTAATTCTGCATGAACTAAAGAAATGCTTTATATGAAGTTTAGTGGCATGGACTAAAGAAATGCTATATATGAAGTTTCATTTGTATTAAAAACAAAAAGTTTTTTGGATCAACATAAAGGATACCTGCAATTTCCTTGTGTTTTCCTGCAGTCTGCTTTGTGCCAATTTAGCACTGCCTACAGCACTTGTGCCTGTTTCCTGCAGTGCCGGATCCACGAGCGATGCATGTTACCACTCATGTTTCAGAACAAGTATTAATGTTTTAAGCATATAAAAATTATGTCTAGCTATTAGCAATCACGAATATCTTAAAAGATTTGATTTTTGAACAAGCAAGTCCTTTTGTGAATCATGAGTTAAATGACATCTGCTGTGAAGTCTGAAGACTTGAGTTCCTTAGAACATTGCAGTGCTGTAGGAGTAAGGCGAAATCTACACATGATGTTGGCTACTTGAGAAGGGATACTAATTCAGTCTGACCCTTGGCACTTTTAATCATAATAACAGCTTAAATCTTAGATTTATTACCTGCTACTTGAGCATTTCAATCAGCATGAAAATTATGTAGTTCAACTTATTAACAAGTAAACTTCAAAATATCCAAGTATCAATAGTTCTTAAATGACACGCTTTGCCTGTGAAGAGCGCATATCATGCCATGTTCATTGTTAAACCATGGAATGTATGTTAAGGACGATGAAGGGTGTGTATGATAGAGATGTTCTTACATTGGTGGAAGAAGTAAACCCATATTTCTTCTTAATTTGATGAACCGAACCAGCTTTCTCATCTTGTGGCTCTTCCTTTTCTGATGTTTTCTGGTTGTTGCCCTTCATATCTCTCAGTTTTCCTGTATATTAGATGCTCAACTAAATTAGCTAGCATTTTGGCGAAATCCGTTAATAATATTCAGTGCATTCAAAAGCAGGTAGGAGATTGAAGGTTCTTAAAACTCATGGTTTCCATGCTTCTATTTGCTCACAAATATAGGGAATGCAATTACAATAAAGGCAGGAAAATACCCTCAAATGAAATTGGTGTTTCTCCAAATAAATGTGGAACATATACCAGAGTTATATTAGCATATAACATATCACACTTGATAGATCATGTGATAGTCGAAGCATTACGCTTTTCAACTTTCCATCATAGATTTTCCCTAGATTATATGTTTATGCCTGGAATATAAACATGGTGTTAAATAATAGAATCGAATAATCGACTCAAATATTCCCTCTATTCTGCATGCTTAACAATATTCATTTTAGGCTTTAGCATCACCTTTGCATTTTCCCACAAACACAATGACTACATGATTGATCACTATCAGCAAACATTATTATTCTTATTATTAGTATTATTATTATTTTGTATTTTGACATAAAAGTGGCGCACATGAGCTCTGTCATCTGTATAATTCCACTATTTGGCATAAAAGTAGTTCAAGTGCATATCTCTTAGGTTAAAAGATGAATATAAGAAAAAACAGTGTGCATAAAAATGTACTCATTGCCCAACCTTTGAAAGCATGAAATTTGCCAGCCAGTTTCTTCTTTTTAAGAGCTCCCAATATGCTTTGTTCTTTACGTTTTTCTCCATAATCGTCTAGGTCAATGTCATCTACGTAGGAGGAAAAAGAGAGCAAATATTTTAGAAAATGCAATGCGTAGTTACAAATAGATGCTCCCATGAGACACGGAGAACCAGCAGAACTGCCTTTGGTCATGTTTTGTAACATTTCTGCCTTTAGTTACTAATGTATTAAGTAATATTCTGTTGCACATAAGTTAGTTAACTGACATTGTTATACCTAAGGTTAATAATTCAGGCTCATCTTCATCCATGATCCGGTTTTCATTATTGTCAGCATCACCTGGAAAATTTGCGTTTGAAAATATTGCTGAGAGTTCACGGATACTTTCTTTTGGATCTTGTTTTTCCATTAAGGGCACATGCTTTTCTTTACTGCCAGTGAAATCTTTGATAACAGAGCTGAATATACCCTGCCATGCCAGAAAACAATATCAAATACCTTCATTATCACAAACATAATGGATATATTTGGATGAGTTATAAAGATGTTACTGCATACCTTCTTCTTTTCCTTATGTATGACCGGATTAGGAGCAAGCTCTTCTTGTGATGGCATCCTTTCCTTCATGTCAATGCGGCTAACGGAGTCCAAGAGTCTAAAATGAGACAAGCAATAAGTAAAATGAAACTACTAAGTTGGAATTATCACTATCACTTTTCATCACCTTCAGCTTCAAGTTCTGAAAGAAAATACTAGAGAAGGAAAAAAGGCTGTAGATATTCCCAATTCCATTATCTGGCCATATATACCTGAAAATATTACTGTGGCCCAACAATGACAGAACAACAATTTCCTGGTCACCATTTACCTGTAAACAGAAGTTGAGTTAAATGTGATTTATAAACATCTATACAAACCTGTTATACTAGTGAAAAATACAGTCGTACCAAAACAAGATCTCCTCTGGATGAACAACATATCTGAGTTTCAGAAAACGACTTCAATTTTGGAGGTGAATAAGTGAAGCCTCTAATTGAAGTGTCCAATAGAAGAGATAACTCAGGTAAAGACCTAATGTTGTAAAAAAAAAAAAATTCTGTGTCAGGTGCTGGTAAATCTTCTGTGTAATATCCCCAACAAATTATGTCCTCAAAAGTATGTGAAGATTTAAGGAAACAAAACCATCACCTTAATTCTACTTTTCCACTAGTGAATATGAGTACTAGGCCAATATCAGAGGAGCTGTAAAATGTTGATGCCCAACAACAGGAAGAGGAATGAAACTTCTTCTTGTAAAGCACCTTTTTGACTCCCTGAAACATAAGAGATAGAGTGGTTTGCAGGCATTAGCTAATATTCTAGCTATTCATGACTCATGAGTAGATAGAAGCAAATAATGCTTTACCTGTACAGCATGCACAAAAGAGTAGACATATACAGCTTTCTCAGAACACAGCAAAATGTAGAATTGCTTTGCTGTTGCATCCGCAATATGATTCCCTTCTCTCAAGTCCAAGCCATCTTTTGTAATTGATCCTGAGATTGGTTCACCTTGTCCATCTGTATAATGTGATAGAAATACTCTTAAATCGTGTCCTTCACTGCTATGAAAAAATAGTATTGTAATTGGATTGTAAACAGAAAAAGCATTCAGATCACTGATAACTTGTATCAATGTGTTTGTGGCTTTGTGCACAATTGATCATTGTTTCGTCTGTGCAAACTCTTACCCAACACCTGCATAAACAAAGCTTTAGACGGCTTCTTAGGATGAACCGTTCCAGTGCTCAGTGTGTTTCCAGTTTCAATATCTAGTGCCAGAACAGATGAGTCCTTTGTTCCGACTGCTAATATGTTTCTCTCAAAACCTTGCAAACTGCATGTTATGCACTGTAGAGACACTATACCAGTAGAAATTTCACTTGCTACATGTGTCTGATATAATAGAGAAGGGCCATCAATGTTAATAATTGAAACCTGTAACAAATTAGTGAATTATTGCATGAATTAGTAAGGTGAAGGTAATACATAACTGTAAACCTTAAACAAAAAGGCGCTAATGTAGCAAGTTCAAGTTCCATGCCATATCTGATGACTATTCACCAAGCTAAAGAAAGAATATGGTTAGGAATTATCACTCAAATATGGTCAAGGATCGAATGAAAATTTCAAGCATCCCAAGTAGTGTATAATTCCATTAGCGAGTTTCTTAAAGGATTGGGACAATATTTTCTCTTTTTATTCTGCTAAATGATCCTTGGTATTCTTAGTTAATGTGTTCAATGGAAGTTTGAATGTTCAAATGGTCCTATTCTCCACTGGCCAATAAATTGATGACTGCTATTTCTTCTAGTGTAACTGCAATGGATCTTAATGTTTTGAGATAGTTTAATCTCAGATTAATAAATGTGTCTTGGATAATTAACATTTTTGCATCGGATATTAACATATGTTTTTTTAAATACTCGGGATAGCGAGCTAAAAACACATTGGCATGCTGAAAGGACAAAGAATAAAGAAAATGCAAGAAAGTATCTCACGTTTCCTTGATCAGAGCCAACAGCAAGATGCTTAGAGCTGTGATCTATGTACATACAAAGTGCAGCACCACTAGTCTTTACAAGTTTGATGCTGTGGATCACATGATCTGTCCCTTTCTTTGTACCTCCTGCAAAAGAGTTAAACAGGAATGGAAACGGAAGCCACTGTCAACCAAAATGTGAAGTATGCCAGTTGTTAAATAACAAGGCAACAAGGTGTATACTAAGCACTATGCAGTGCAATACCAGTAAGAGACATGAAACTGGAGGCATATGGTTCAGGTTTGAATCTAAAGATGCGAACCTGTACATCATTTTAGTATCAGAAATACCATAAAATAAGTGGGGATGTAAATTAAAAAAAAATTGAGAAAAAAAGACAAGGAAAGCATCACGTTTCACCAATTTTATAGTTGAATGAAACTCACCATTCCACTTTGGTCACCAGAAACAAGGAGAGGAGATTTGACATCAAAATATAATGCTGTCAAGGGTATACCACTTAAAGAAAAATCATTTTCACTCTGCATTAAGATGAAGGAAACAAATAAAAATAACTACATGCAAAACTGTGAAATATATACTCTTGATGATGCTATCTTTTTGAACAAAGGGTAGACAAAATGCACATCTTATAGACAAATTTTATCCAACAAAAAATTGGAATATAATGAACTTGGCATTCTGGTGCACGCTTTAGTTTCTTATCACTCAAAGTAGACACTTAGTAAGCATAAGGTGTATCAGCTAAAAATATTACCTGTTGTTTTAATTGCAAAATTGGGTTGAAAAGGGGACATGTGGCATCCCAGAAAGTTATAGCTCCATTGCTGTGTCCAGTTATGTACAGGTTTTTAACATTTGAAAATCCAGTGAAGTTGGCAGAACTCAGGTTAATCCCATCTTTGTAACTTGTTTCTATGGGAATAAGTGGTGGATAATTTTTTATCAGCTGACTGTAATACTATGAGACCAAAAAGAAAAGGAAATGTCAAATCAATAAAATTGTATAGAAGAATTAGATTGTTTGGAAAGAAAATATGGTTAATTAAAAGAACAGTGTCATAATCTCTATTACCTCATCTCCAGAATTTAACATACTGGCATTGTTGGAGATGAATTTTGCCGTCGTGATGCTTGAATCTGTCAGTGGTAACTTCACAACCACTTCCCTTGGCAGTGAGGAACTGGACTTAGATTGGTATTGCAGTAGATACCTTTCAATCAAACTATCATCATACAGATATACATGTCCTGATTTCCCAAGCAAAAGAAAAGAATTTTGTTTACGCTTGCTTTGCTCACTTGAGGCTGATATGATTTCCATGTCAATACAACTTTCAGATACATGGAGTCCCAACTTAATTGTACGAGATTCAATGTGCTCATTCAACAACACTACCTGCTTCATCGTATTATTATTATTATCGTATAAGGAAGCATTTATCTGTTTGCAATCAAGATTGGAAGTACACATGTAGGGACGGAAATGAAGCAGCAAATGATTAAATGATACAAGCAAAATATTCAAATACCTGCAATGAGTTTGAAGGTGTATAGTCAGAAGCTCCCATGACATATAGTCGAGTGGCCTTTCCTTCAGCATAAATCCATTTTACTGATCCTATGGGCGTTCTGTCTGATTTATATCCTAAGTTAAGCTTGAACATAGGAGTGTTTTGACTACTATAATCGGATGTTGAACCATTTCCTTTTTTTACAGAAGGGATGCTCCAAATGTAGAGCTCTCCGTTGTTGTACCCTACAACCACCTTGGTTCCAAAAGGACACACCCAACATGCTGAAGACACCTTCTTAGTTTCACTGTGCAGTTGTTGTGCCATATTTCCACCGGTTCTGAAAATGGATCTGCTTTCTCGAATATCCCATAGTATTATTCGCCCGTTTCTAAATATTATAAGAACTCTGCATTGATGCATAAGAGAATAGAAGCTTAAAATTTCTTACCAAAAAAAATGATCCAGAAAAAGCAAGCACCAAATTGGTTATATAAAAGGCTTTTCTTGTCCAGATTACCTCTTACTTTCGGCTGCTGGTTGAGGCAGTATATGTGTCACAATTGTGTCTTCAGACACTTCATCAGTTGAACTCCCTGAAAAATTTTAATTAAGGAACTTACATTGTCAAGAAGCTAAATCTAAGATGGTACTTCTTGTTTATTTATTTTCCCAATCCAAATGCTTGTTAAGTATTCTACACAATATCTACATATAACATTTGAATAGGGGGGAAAGCAAGAAGGCAAATATGTATATCTGTGATCTCACCGTAAGAAGCTGAGAAGGGTATGGTGTATTTCATCCGTACCATGTGACATGATTCTTGATCAAGCTTCAGTACTGAGATATTACCATTTGAAACTCCAACATACCTGCCAATGCAGACACATGCTCATTAAAAAGTTAATTTTACCTTATTTTGAAGTAGAAACATTACTTACATATAGAAGCTATGTTGAATGATTGCAAACCAAGTGATTTCTTCTTTACCAATGTAAACATCAGACAACAGCTTCTTGTCTATGTCCCAAACCTGCATGTGAGAGATCTTTAGAGAGATCAATTTTCTGAATAAAATGCTCCAGAATGATTAAAAAATGAATAATTTGAGCATGTCTACAGGTATATATACTTGCCTCGATATGGTTATTGGCAGTGACATTTATAAGGATACCTTGGTTCTGGATGAACTGCATGCATATTAAATGCCATAGTACAGTTGTTAATAGGCAGGCACACTTTGATATTCCTAGAAAAACAACACTTTTCATGACAACAAGGAAATCAATGAGGCATTTGAGATGACAAGACTAAATTATTGGCAAGGAAAAGCAAAGAAAAATATAACCTGTAAAAACTTGCTAGGCACTGGCTCACTAGATTCAAGTAGAACTTGGGCATTATCTTTTCCAAATAGTTTAATACGTCCATCCCTTAAAGAAACAAATAAAGAAGAAAATTCAGGTTCAAGCATAAGTGAAAGAAAATATATGTTTGGGTTATAACAGTGCATCACAAAATTTGACAAGGACTTTAAAAGAAATGGCAAGGGTGAACATACTTGGTAGAAATAGCTAGTATCTTGTGAATGTTGTCATAGGCAAACTTGGCACCACCAGATGGTAATCCTTGATGAAATACCAGCCTTGGATCCACATCGCTAGCTTTTAACCCATCTGATGAATTTCCACTTGGCTGCTCACCCAAAGTCACAACTGGGATTTTTTAGTTTACCATGAAGTTGATTTTCCAATTTTTGTTGCTAGTTCTAGGATTAGACTGATTTATGTAAGTTTTCCTGATTTTGTTGATATCCCTAACACATTTATTTTGATATATACGCTATAAATAATCATGATGAGAAGAGACAACAATTTAACCGTTTCTCCATTTGTGCATGTCATGCTGCAAGTTTGATACCTTATTTGTCTAATCACTATAAAATAATATCTTAACATTTATACGAGTTTGAGCATACATGTGTGTGTCTATACACACACATATACGAGTAAAATTAGTCTCGAAATAGTGAATTTTATGTGAATTCAAAATGATTTCTTTTTGAAATAAAAAATGGACACAACATTTTGTTTCCATTCATTGTTCTTTCTTCTTCGGTTCCCTCCATCCTCGGGCTTTGGATTCTTTGTGAGCTAACTTAACTGAACATAACGGCTTCTAAGCCCTGATAGTGCTCCACCACCATTGCTAGGGTCCATACAAACCCCTTTGTCATTGAAATTACACCAACTATAAAGTTCGACCAGTCCAAAAAACATAACACTGTATACATTGGATTTTCTTTTTCAAACTTACGATTATTTAACTTAATTTTTATCATCTTTAATTATGTGACCGACACAGTTATTTCTTGTTAGTTTTTTCTCTGTCTGGGCTTTTTAGCCCCGTTAAGCATAAAAAAAAAAAAATTATTTGACTGACACAATGATACTGCTTTTCTTTTTCCCTTAAAACCAAATATACACACTTTTTTTTTATTAATAAAACGAAAGTTGCTCTCTATTTTCCTTCCATATATGAAAGGCAAGTTTACTATAAAACAAAATAGTTTTCCTTTTTAATTTGTGGACCATGTTCCACTACTGTGCCTCCTTTATTATTAGAAAGTAGATAAGACCATTGTGGGCTTTGATCTTTAATTAACATTTTGACCAAGAAAATGAAAAGAACTTTGATCAACATTAAGTAATTAATAGTATTGGCTCTGTACAACATCTCCATTTTTTAGGGGAAGAGGAGAATCTTCACCAGAGGAATTAAAAAAAATAAATAAAAACTACGAACTTTAGAAGAATAGCTCAAAGTTAAATAATCGAGAAATATTGAGTGTCTCTAGATCACATATGATATTATCGGCTTATACAGGAAAATACATTTACATCCCTATGAATAATATTTGTTAACTGCAGTTTTGCTTGTTGAATCAATGTAAAGAATATTCCATTTGTAGCAAAATATTGTTGATTTTGTCTTGAGTAGGTAAATAGTATAACAACTATCTGTATAAGTTTACATTGAAAATATTCGATGAATACTGCACAGTATACAAGAAAATCATGCTTATTAGCAAAATCATGTATGAAATTAATTACCATAAGGAATTTGAGTCACGATAAGATGAAGAAAATATCCATAGTAATTCCTTTTCTGTTTTATTCTTTCCCTTTAACACAAAAAGGATAGCATAGCAATCTAATCAAAGAGAAAGAGAGAGGAGACACTCTAATAAGCTCTCGAATTTTGATCAATATCCCATTGCAAAATATACTGCTGCAGAGTGCAGAATTCACTGATGAGAATCATCATTAGTTTTGAGAATATTAAAAAAAAAAACCTGATGTATCTATGTATATCGAGGAAACTAAAGTGATCATATATAGTTCTTCATGAGTGAACACTGAGTATGAAATCTTAAAACTCGATAAACTCTTTACGGTTTAATTTCCACAATGAAGAAAAGAAAAAAAAATTAAAGTGATGATGATAGCATGGAAACACGGTTTGAAAAAAATAAAGAAATAAATATACTGGAGGGAAGGAAATTGGCTTACCTTTTTCATGGAAGCTTTCTCCACGAGCTTCTTGACAAACATTGTTGAAGGATCTCGGAGTGAAAAAATAGAGATACTGAATTGATTTAAACGAAAAGAAGAGTGAGAGTGAGAGAGAGTAAAAGGGGCAGTGTGAAATGTTCTTTGTAATGACCGAAAACAGAAAGAGTTGTTCAATAGTTTAGTATAGAGCAGTTTGTTTATTCCAGTTTCTCTCGCTTTCTTTCAAGTTTGAAGGGTTGGGCAAATAGACGTGAATGCCAGACAAGAGAACAAGAAGAGTTCTATAAGCGGTTTTTATAGGGCAAAATAACTAACGGTTTGGATCTTATGGCGTACGCATATGGAGGCTGATTAGGTAATTGTAACAAAATGAAAATTATTTATTTGACTTGGTCCCTCCTCATTTCTTACCCTTACCATAAAACAAAAAGCCAGATACTAACTACGAATAAACAATGATTTGGGACCGACATTAATTATTCTTAAGGGAACATAGGATGCATGTTTTTCTCAGACACACAATACAAGTTGACGTAATACGGGGATAGAACATACACTAGGGATTTCCATGTGGGACCCTTGCTATTATTGATAGGTACGTGGCACCACCCAAATGAGCTTGCTTCCTCTCCTTGCATTTTCATTCCTTTGTTTGTCCCTAAGCTTTTGCTGTTGAATCAGAACAGAAAGCATGTTTGAGTAATTGTATTGTAACAGGACTTATTCTGTAAACTTGAGGGTATGTGTGGTTGAAGAGTAAAATAGGGGTGAAAATTTATGGATCAACTTCATGGGTGAATGTGGGGTTGTGTTGTGATTAATCTTTGAATTATTTTATAAAACTATGTTAATATGAATTTGACAGTTTTGTTAAACTTATAGAATCAATTTTCAACAACTAATTAATAGTTGTATAAATATAGTACACATTATTTATATCCCATGTATTGTACTGATTCCTATAATAGTATAATTTATACATGATTAAATCATATATACATCCTCACTATTAATTAGGTCACCTTAATAATCGTTATTTATGAGTGATACAAATGAGGTTAGGTAAGCTGAAACATATGATGAGCCTTGAGCTACAATTGCCCATGAGTTTATTCTCCCAATTCCAACAACAAAGAATGAGCCAAACGAAATGGAAGCCCAGCAGAGGCAGAAAACAAACCAAAGCCCAAAAGGAACATCGAAAGCAAGGGATTAAACGAACCTATTGCCCAACACTTACATGTGGGCTATAGGCCCAAGTGAAGGTGATGAATTAGGCCTACTTTACCAAGCTAAAGTTAAGATCAATCGGGAGAGAAAGAGTGGAGCTGGACCTAGAGATGGGCCAGGGGAGAACCCTAACAACAATGAAACCGTATTCCAATACGGCACTGACAACAATTACCAACTCCCAGTTTGTCCCTACTAAGAAAAAGGTATGTCCCTGTTAAGAGGAAAAAAGGACGCTAAAACTGTTATAGAGCCACGTGAGTGTAGCTAAAGCATGCCCAATAGAATAAAAACAATGGTCCCCAATTGAAACCCAAATCATTCATAGTGATGGAGTCATCACTCTCAGTAGTGACCAGTGTCATGCCATCATCATCTCTTTTTCTGGCAACATATATATTTTTTTGATTTAATTTATTTCTTATAGAGTTCTCAACTCTCATCATGCGCATGAGGAACGCTCTTAACATGATTAGGATAAAGAGAGACCCTTTACAACCTAAAACATATCGGCACAATTATCCCTCATGAGTTGTAAGAGATTGGGCTGCTTTTTGGTATGCCCTTTTCATGGGGAACCACACCCTTGGGAACCATGTTCCTCCTTTTAGCATCTGCACTTTAGTTTAAGACGAATCCGAACCCATACTTGGGCCACAGGTGTGGCCCATGGAGCTATTGGAAGAGTCCTTAGCTTTTGCAATCAAAGTTGTTTTCCTTTCTTAATCATGTATGACCACGAAAAATAAATAAAATATCGTTCCCTTAGTTTCTACGAAAAGAAGGGAAAAAAAAATATTCAATGAAAATAGTTTTGCATAAGTCCCTCTCCCCCCCTCTTCCGGATTGTCGAAATCCTTTATTCATTTACACACATTTGATGTGAAACCTTAGTCTTTTGGTGCAACATTTTCCTTTTTGTTTGATAGTGTGAAGTTTGGCAGAGCGTTTTATTGAGTTGACAAACTTTAGAATAAAATGATCATGCAATTTTTTGGGAATAAAATGAGTATTTACTCTTTTCTTTTTTTTCTTCTTGTTCACTTTTGTGTTTTATGCTCAACTTTATATGTAAACTTCATATTATAGTTTTTAAATATGTTTATCTTTATGTAATTTAATTGAATGAAGTCAATTAGAATGTCAATCTATCATTAACATGTTAATTAATATGATATATCACTGAAAATATGACTCACATTTTATAATTTCAAGGATTGAATTTTATTTTCTAAATCTTAGAAATTAAAATGACTCACACATATAATTTAAATATTAGCATGGGCATTTTTTTTAAAGAAAGAAAATAGTTCTAAAACGCATTGTACACACATTTAACTGAGGATCATCCCTCTATCACATATATATCTAACTAATCATATTAATTCGTGCGTACAACTGTTGTGAAATGCTTTCCGTGAATGAATATCAGTTATCAAATTGACAAATGACAATACTCATTACAATCAATTGAAAAGGTTAATTACAAACTTAACTCACATAAAATTTTTTTTTTCTTCTTTTGGTGTAAACGTGTACGTCTTGTGTAAACTTGATTCCATCGTTTGAACAGGATGTTTTAATTCATTATTAAGCGCCGGACATTATTGATGAAACTACAAAAGTAATAATTGAGGTATGCTTTTCAATCCCATTGATTTCTCAACTAGTCATGTTCATGTGATACATAAGCGTCTTGACTCTTGGATAAAAGTTAATTATTCCTTACTTTAGATCACTTAATTTCAGAACAAAAGGCTTTATACCTTGGCCCTCCTTGCGAGAATAAGGAGTTGTCTAGCCAACTTTTTAGCCTTCGACTTTGTCATGAAAGATCTCATAGCACGTTAAAAGCGACACAAAAAGATGTCTTTCTTCTTAATCTTTCAAAAACTTGAACAATAACTAATCTATGATGTGCCCTTAATTCAGACTTGAATCATTGTGTGGGCTCTATGTATAGGCTCATACGCTCTTCTCGGTTTTAAACATGCGCTAGATGTGGTAAATCAATATTGTTTAGTTGAAAGTATTTTTTTAAGGTAAAAATTTCGGGTTTAAATAAAATAAACTAGTGTAAAGAGTGCTTTGTCCCAATAATCTGAATTAGATTAATAAGGGTCCAATAAACTTTGATATTCTAGAAAAAAAATATGTGATCGTTAACTAATGGTCAAAGAAATGCATGCAGTTCGAAGAATATGTATGATGCAAATCAGATTTTTAAAAAAAATCAATTTCGAATTTTGATAACGAATTTATTGATACATTGCATAATGGACCATATTCTCACATGTCTCGAATTATTATTTCATACCAATTGTTTAGTCCATATCATCATTTACTAAGTTACATTTAGTACTCTCTCCATTCACTTGTGTCTTTTTTTTTCAAAAAAAAAAAAAAGAAAAGTTTCAAATGGCATATTATTTGAGAATATTTAAGAAGCATTGATTTCTTTTTCTCAACTTTATCTTCTTGTTTGTTATTTCAAGTAAATTTGATAAACACAATTGATGAGGAGCTAGAAAAGGTTAGTCAAATTTTATTTAACCCCACCTGCTGATGATATTCTTAATCCTTTAGCAAAACCCTTGAAAAGCATTTGTGAACAAAATATGTCAATAATATTCTTGAAAGTATGATGATTCAAACAAATAACGAAAATTTTTTTTTCAAGACATATTATAAAAAAGGGTCTCGCCTTTTGTGACTCAAAACCAAAGAGCAATAATATCCGAAAGATAATAACAATGATAAATTTTTATGTACTCTTAAAATAAAGTAAAATATTTGTTATGTTACATTTATTGATTAATAAATCAATTATTACATTAAAAATATAGAATAAGTATGAGACAATAATAACCTACAAAATTAATATGTTAATTAATAAATATATCAGAGCAAATATTTTCTCTTATTTTCAATATGCACCTAAGTATTTCTCAATGACAATATACATGTTATAAGCCACTAAAGTTAATATAAAGTATTGTTATTAACACAATCATGATTCATGTCATGTTTAGAATAAGAAGCAAGAAAGAAAAGGCACAGCGCGATCGAGTTTAACAAAGACTTGGTCATACAAGTAACGCAATGGAACAAAGCGTGGAAAAAGGGTGCAACCGCACATGCAGGATGGAGAGAAAAACAAAAAAGGTGAAGAATGGTGTAAATTTGTTCTGACAAAAGAGGAACTTCACAGTTGTTTCCACTGATACATAGCTCATCCCATGCGTATATGTCGTTGTGAAATTGGAGGAATTTCTCGTGTGAACCTTACGTGCACATTTTCATTATTGATTTTTTCTCTCAGATATTATATATTCCTTCTAGATTTTGGAAAATTGATACATTAGAAAGTCATTTATTTTCATTATTATTATTATTATTTGTGATCAGATATAATAATTTTTTAATATATTAATTTATATTAGTTTTTTAAAATGACTATCAATAAAAAAAAATTGAAGGAAGTATATGCTAAGAATTAAAACACTAAATAGCGCGCCAAAAGCCAAAGAAACAGTTGTCCTGCCTTACGGGTCCCTCGTTAATATTCTGCTAAGTTTTTTTTTTATTTTTTATGGTCATGTAAAGTCGATAGTGAATGATATATACCAAATATATATTAAAAATATCTATTAAGACCAACATTTAAAATAATGGGATTAAAACAAAGAAAATGAGAAAAGATGGACTAAAACAAAAATAAAATCTTAGAGAAATCAGAATTAAAATAATCTATATTTTTATAGAAATTAAAAATATATTTAAACCTATTATTATTTAATTTTGTGTGAAGAAAGGAGAGTAATGAAGACGTGGGAGATGGCGCGTGATGGTTGAAGCAAGAGAAGGGGAGAGGACAAATGAATGAATCCGAAAGGGTATGTGACATGCAATCTGGCTTGGCGCCATGTGGACTGCAAAAAGTGACTGAACTGCCTCTTTAATCTCTTTCTCTCTCACTCACTCTCACGTCTGAGCTGTTAGTTGCGTGCACTAACTAATCACACCAACAATAATCAAATTGTTGTAGCACTAGCATGTACAATAGTACAATGCTAATGTTGGTCATTATTTTTTTTTTCCCTGCAAAAATGATAGTCATTCATCTTTATTATTGTTGTTTTTTCTGACAAAGGAGGGGAGAGAAAGTAGATGATAGAGTTGATGTCACAAACAAAAGCTTATTTTTATATATTAAAATAATGATTTTACCTCCAAATGTGCGACTCAACAATTACTATAATTTATTACTTGTATCATTCTCCTTTTTTTTTTTTTTTCCATTCAATGCATTTCACATCCAAAGTAGAGAAAAGTTATAATTGTTGGGACGATTTAAATTTTCAAATTTCATCTAGTTTTAATTGGCCTAATAGAGCTAAGTATTTACTATAAGGTTTTGTAGGACAGTTGCTAAGGTTATTAAAAATATTAAGTTTTAAATTTTTTATCATGAATATAATGTTTTGAAAATATAAAATTTTATTTTTTTTTAATATAATTTTCTTTTTTACTCCTTAACCAATATCCTAAAAAAAGATACTGATTAGAAAAACTCTTTATTATATACCAAGAAAATTAAGCTGAAGATTTACTCTGGCTTTAAAATCTTGGAGTGATTAGATGAAATGTTATTCGTTTAGAAGAGATTAAGTTTAATATGGTGTGTATGTAAACAAATTATATAATCATTTAATTGTATATTATTATATGTGAGATTTTAATAATAAGTGTGAATGTCTAATTATCTGTAAACATTTATATAGAATCCTTTTATTTTAATGGTATATTACAATTAAATTTTATGAAAATAATCCAACTAACAATCAAAAGAATACTATAATTTTACTTTTGGACTATAACGCAATTTTTTAGCGTAAAAAAGAAGTAGCAAAGTTTATTTTCCGACATACGAACGACATCTGACATCTGACTAATAGAGAAAGTTTGAGAAATGTTTTCCTGGTTTATTTAAATTTCCTAATTATAAGTAACTAAAACCAAACGGTAATAACAAGAAGTTTAAAAGCTGAAAAGTAAAGCAAAAATACTGCTACACAGCATTGTCCCGATCGCTTTTTCTTCATTCACTATTCTGTTTTTTGGGATAATCTTTTCTCATTATCATTTCATCCCAGCTTCGTGATAAAAAAATTTACTAATTTCATTCAATAGACTAACCCCATACCATTTGTTACAAACCAAATTGTAATAAAACCAAATTATGCTTTGCACATAAAAACAAATTTCATTTTACACAAAACATATAGTTATATCACTTCAAATCCTTAGAAGTTAATTTAAGAATTACTTCTAATTTATTTAACCAAGCGAATACATTTCTTGAAGTTAATTTATCACGTAACGTGTTGTATAGAGTAAAGGGAAAAGAGGAAGACAAACCTACAAGGGTAGTGTTAGAGCTATTTACGCTAGTGCTGGCTACAAATTATGAAATTAATCAATCAATCAATCAATAAATAAGAAAACGATTAGAAAATAAATAAAGAAAAATACAGAAATAGAACCTTCACTTATTCTTTCCTTCCAGCAATGAATGTCTTCTACAGTTCTACCCTCCTGCTACACACTAACCTCGTAGCCTTGCTTTTTCCCCTCTCATTGTCCCTTATCATTTATTGTTGTTATTATTTATATGATATTGTTATTGTTATTATTTACAAAAAGTTTTAATCAATCATTCTCGTCCTCACTAAGTCATTATACAAAATCAATCTGAGTTTCAAAATTTCTACCTTTTTGCTCGACCCATTTCAATTTCTCCACCCAGTTTGAAACTTTGCTGCATTTCAACCAGACCCATCTTCTCCTTTTTCAAAACGCGTCATTGATTCAGAGCTAAAGGTTTAGCTCTTTCTAGCTTCTTCTCACCGGTATGCTTGCTGTGTTTTGTTCTGCCCTGTTTCCCCCTTATTTGTGTCTGTGCGTTCATTGATGTGTTTGGTTTCCCAGAAAAATAAGTACTGGGAATTTGAATCATCAGTGAATCATTTGCCATGCACAACAATGCTTCCTCTGACTGGATTCTGAAGATGGAAATTGAATTTGCTTAGACATACTGCCTCTCAATTTCTCTATTCTGGGTCAGCATGAAAGTCAAAGTTTTCAGATTATTGCTAAGTTGACCTGTGAATATGAATCTTCAAAATCTTCATTTTTATTTGAAACGGTAAAATAATTGGTGTGCAATTGTGCATATTTCATTCATCCCATACTAAATTTCATTTAAGGATTGATTGATTTTATGCTAATTTTAATAATAGTCCTTTTCAGTATCCATTTAGAGTGACATTCTCAATGCAAGAATGCGGTTTTTGGTCACATCATCCAAAATTGACATGGAGAATAATCTACTCTTATGCGAATCAATTTGTTGGTTCATTCTTTGACCGAATTCTGAATAGTGAATCCTTTTTACAGTCTGCTAGACATACAGCAAGTGCATCACTGATTCACTAATCAAATGTCCTTGTTCCTTTTTATATGTAGACTGGTTTCTTTTTATGGTGAGTTCAAATGTATTTAGATAGATCTTACTACTCAACAAAATTTGTTCAATTTTAAGGTCTTCATTTTTTTTATTTTTACCTTGTATGCTGCTCTTTTAACTGATATGAGCAACTTTTGCCATTGTAAGGTATGAAGGGACTGTAGCAGTTTATGCTTTATTTCATACACACCAAAAGAAAAGATCGGTCAACATGAGAGTCTTTTGGTAGATCCTCTGTCTGCATGGGAGGCTTATTACACATTTTTGAGTTCAATCACGGGAGGATGGCCAAGAAAGTCCATGCTCATAAGAGACATCATGGGGGTAAGTGTTGCTTATATATTCAAGATAAACTTTACTCTTGGTTTGAATGACTTTCTTTCTTAGATTTGTGTTGCCAGGCACATCATATAAAGGGAAGATAAACTATAGTGAAGCTCAATTGTGCTCTAATTTTGAATGATCGTGTCATTAAATGGGATGAATCAGTTCAATTGAATAGACTGATTCGAAGATATATGCCTTGAAAAGCCTACTTTATCCCTTCCCTCTGATAGAGTGATTTTAGTATGTTGTTGCTGATTTTGTTTATGATATGGTGTTTCATGTAGGCCTGGATGCTCCTCGGAATAGCCTGGATCTGCAATTAGAAATATCTCAGAACCACTATCCAGAAGGAGAATTACCAGTAAGTTTATCTTGTTAAGAGTCTAAAAATGCCATCCAATTTCCTTCCTCCTTTATTCCTGTGTTCTTGGTGATCATATCCTTTGCAACTTTTTCAATTTTGTTCCTTTTGAGGATGTTCCTTGTACCGGACCCATACTTAAGCCCAGTAAACCACAGTTGGTCATGACAAATTGGGAAGTTTTATGTCTTCGTGTAACCGATGACCATTAAATGGCCGAATGACACATTCAAGGAGCACTAAAGCTAAATCATTTGCTCATATGATTGATAGGCTCCGCAAGTAACTCATTAGGCCAGTACACTCCTATGAAGCACCCCAGTTTAGACAGGGCTAGACATGTTCCAATCTAGCTTATGGCACCTAAAACTCTTAGCTTATCATCAGCACAGCTAGTCTTCTTCACTTTCTGGTCAAAGTCTGTAAACTGAGCCGGCTATATCTGCAGGGGTTGATCATGGTTTTAGTTTTGGTTAAACTGCATTAATTATCATGGTGGGTAACGGGGTATTCTACCAAGCCTTTTGTGCCATGTCATTCCTATAAATATGAATTTCATATGTTTTCCCCATGTTTCCCCTTTTATTTAACTATTACAAATTTTTTGTCGATAATGGGATCGAGGGGTTTGGGATCAAATGGTATAGTTCTTTTGTTGGTAAATTGGAGAATTAGAAATATGACTATTGCTTTCCAATTGGCTGTTTTTGCATTAATTGCTACTTCATTAATTGCAAAACGTTAAGTGTAGTTTCGGTTTTTATGTCACTCTTCTCATGTTTTTCATTTTATTTTTTACTCAAATGTGTGAGTGTGACTATAAATCAATGAGATTTCATTTCCCATTACTCTCTACAGCAATGAAGTTAACTATTTTCAGTGCATCTGATGATAACATGTTTCTCTGTTCCCATTCTTGAATTGAACTGTACTGTGATTTGAATTTCCAGTACGACTATCAAGTAGAAGAAGACTGGTCAGAGAACAGCCGCAGTTCAAATATGGATTCAATGAAAAAACTGATCAATGAGGAGCTATCCAAACGCTCAAGCGCCAGACAGAATGCCCCAAGCCTTGTCGCCAGGTTGATGGGGATAGATATGATGCCATTAGACACTAAATCTGTTGTTCCATTAGAAAGAACAAGTGAAAATACAGGGAAGAAGTCTTCAAAGAGGGGAATGAATAGAAAGGACTCACTTAGTTGGGGCTCTTATAACTTTAATTCTTCTAGCCAGATGGAATTAGATTCATTTTATGGAGATATAGATGATGATGATGATGGTGGATGGAGCCAAAGCTTTGGAAAACCAAGGCCAAGGGAGCATCCTCAGGAAGAGGAACTCCAGAAATTCAAGAAAGAGTTCGAAGCATATCAAGCAGCAAGGTTTCTTGAGTGCTCAAAAGTTGCTGAAATTGGCAGTGCTTCTACACGATTGCTTGCCCAAGAGAACCTGGACAAGGAAAAGGTGACACATAATGCAAGTTCACAGAGAGCAACAACAGAGAAACGGGCTGAACTTAAATGCCACTTGTTCAAATCAGAGCTGCCTGACATTGGTGGTCCAGAATATAGTGATGATGTAATGGAGTTCATCCCAGCTATGCAAAAGAAATCCTTTCCTTCAAGGAGCAGAACACTGAGTAGAGATTTTGAGGAGTCCTTAATAATGAAATCCTATAGCAGATTAGACAGATCTTCTTCTCCCACTCGGATAGTTATCTTGAAGCCTGGCCCTGATAGCATTTGCAACCATGAAGAGAATTGGACCAGTTCACCCAGCACTTTACGAGGGAGAAATAGCATAGAAGATTTTCTTGAGGAGGTGAGAGAGCGTTTGAAATGTGAATTACAAGGGAAAACTGTCAAAAAGGGTTCCGTGGTTCGAGGAAGTGGAATTGAGACCCCCTACAATGAAAAACCATCTGATCCTAAACTAATAGCCCGTCACATAGTAAAACAGGTCAGAGAAAGCGTGACTAGAGATGCTGAAACAAATTTACTCCGCTCAGAATCAACAAGATCATACAAAAGTGATATGCAGTTCAATGGACGAAATTCACCAGAATTTATCAATAGAGATACAAGGAAGTTCTTGTCAGAGAGGCTAAGACATGTTGTGAAAAGTGAAACACATGTTGACATTCCTGAGTTGACTTCTAGGAACTCAACGTCACATGCATTAGACAATCACAGAGTTAGACAGAAGCAAACAGCAGATTATATGAAGTGTGCAAATGGCACAAGCCACTGGGAAATTTCAAAAGAGGAAAAAGAAATACAAACAGGATCTTTCAGGCATGATCCAGATGACAATGTATTGCTCCAAAGGGAGTTGTCTCCTAGGAACCTTGTAAGATCCTTGTCTGCCCCAGTATCAGCATCAGGAACATCATTTGGGAAGCTCCTTCTGGAGGACCGCCACATTTTAACTGGTGCTCATATTCGGAGGAAGCTTGAAGCTGTTGAAACTATGTCTGTTGATGTTAAAAAAAAGAAAAAGGATAGATTCAATATTAAAGAGAAAGTCTCCCATTTTAGATATAGTTTTGGTCTAAGAGGGAAGCTTTTTGGCAAAAGGATTCAATCAATGGTAGAATCACATGGCAATGAAATTGGTTCCATGGTGAGAGATGTCACCAGTGGACCAACAGTTCTCCTGAACTATGGCGAGAGGCATGTAAGTTCATTATATACTCATTCACCATTCTCCACAGTGATCTTTGTGTTTAATTATATTTCATATGTAGTTGTTATCTAACTGTGACATTTTCCTTCGTATTTTTTAGGAGAACTCCACTGAGGTACCTCCTAGTCCTGCATCTGTGTGCAGCAGTGTTCACGAAGAACTTTGGAGGCGCACTGAATACTTAAGTCCAATATCAACTCCAGATGTGTCTTCAAGAGATGACATCATTGTTCCCCAGGTTTTCAGAGATATCAGCTCTGGTTTGAATGGTATGCTGTAATTCTAACTTTTATTCACCAAAGATGTCAAGTGCTTGATTAGGCAGTCAATTTCTCTTGAATGTGGTTTTACTGCGCCTGCTTATGGAGTTATATCAACAAAGAACATTTTTTCCTTTTTTAAATGGGTATTGAACTAGCTTGCAAGATCCTAAATTAATTTTCATTTAAATTCACTCCTGAGTTTCATCTTGGGATACATTGCTTCAAGGGCTATATAATTTTTGGCATGGCAACCATCCATCAACACTTGGGTTGCGGGCTAATATTTTATCACAAGTTTTTCTTTCATTCGTCAATCACCACCTTTGAAAACTGGTATGTGCCAAGTTTGTACAATTACAGACGAAATTAACAAACACGAGCATGTTATTAGCTTCAGCATGGTAACAATCAGCTTGTCAAACTTTGTTAATGTTATGGAATTTGATTTTAATGAATATCGTGAATATTATAGACAGATTTAGAGGGATCAACCTGTGATTTGATATGATGTTGTTATTCCAGCATAGAATGCATGCAAGAGACTAAAAAAAAAAAAAATGTTCCATGCTTTGTATTCTTGCTGATAATCTCTTTGATTGTTGATTTGTCAGAGCTAAGGAGGCAACTCAATCAACTTGAGTCTGATGGCCCTCCTGAGGACTTCACGACCAAAATGGAGCCGGTTGAATCTGAATTAGTTCACCTAGAGGATCCAGCAGAATCTTACATAAGAGATCTACTTGTTGCTTCTGGTCTGTACTTTGGTTCATGGGACAAATCTTTGTTAAGAGGGGACACATTTGCAAAGCCTATTGGCAACTCAGTTTTCGAAGAAGTGGAATCATCTCACAAGAAATTGAACAAAGAGGATGATGATAAGAGTTCAACAAGGGATCAGAGTCAGGATAAGATAGACCACAAGGTCTTGCTTGATTTGTTGAATGAGGCACTCTCAGTTGTTCTTGGACCACCTTTGAAGTTGTCTAGATTCAGAAGGAAATCAAGCTACTCTTCCATGATGCCACCACCTTGTGGAAAGGAACTGTTGAAATCGGTATGGGACATTATCAGCATTTCTTTGTATCCTCCATCTGACATATCTTCTTGGTCGCTTGATACTTTGGTGGCTCAGCATCTGGGGTCCGTCCCATGGTCTGGATTAATAAATGATGAGATCAATGCATTGGAAAGAGAGATAGAACGTCTAATAACTGATGATCTGGTTGAAGAACTCACAAAGGATATGCTCTAAGATGTCGTGTGAAGTATCATTTTACATGGCCATTATCAAGATAACAAAAAAAGAATTATGCAAATTGGAGCAATGCATACATATGGTAACGCTACTCAAATTGGAAAATACTAACAGCCTGATTGATATAGTTGTGTGAATGCAATACTGCATGAATATGTGTGTATATATTAGAGTGTTTGGTGTGAGTGTGATCAAGGGAGCTTGTACATGAGTGAAATGTTTTATTTAGGATATTTTTTCAAGGAAGAAAATCGATTGATCATATAATTTTTTTTAAAATTTTTTTTTTTAATTTGTTATATAGTTGTTATTCTTATGGAAGTCAAATGTCAATAATGAAGAGTGGAAGGCATATTACCTGTGCCGAATAGAATGAATCAAATCTGATTCAGTTTTGATACGTGATGCTAACAAATTCTTTATTATTATAATAAAGAAATTTCACGTGTTTTCGTATGCTAGTTAATAATGTTGTCCTGTTTGGCAGCTGGACTTGTTTTGGATGTAGACTCGAAGAATATAACAAACCTGAAAATGTTTGTTTCACACGTGATTATACCCTGTCATTCTGATAGCCGTATATGTGAATTTTGGATAATCCACCTAATACTCCCAAAAATACGGATCGCTTCATGTTCTTGTGTTTTATATGCATGTGTGAAAAATACCAAAATATGGAATAGTAACAATGACGGGATAACCAACCGGTTGGATAGTCTCTCAAATGTGATGATGAACTACTATTCGAATTTTCACATAATATCTGTATCTAGTGGCTGATACCACTAATTTGAAAGACATTTGCAAATAGAAGAATATTAGTGCAGTTGTGTTAGACTTCAAGAGACATCAGTATAATTTATACCTAGAAAAATGATAATAGGTAATATTTGATTTTGTAAAAGGTGAATTGCTAGGTGGCTGAACTTTCAAGCATGGCCTAATTCTCAATCTGACCTTGTTATAATTCGTAGTCATACTACTTGCAAAGTTATGCAAAGCCACTTACCAAATGGAGTTGTATTGGCACTTGGCCGCATTACTTACTAGAATTAAATACTTTTTGGGTCCATTGGTATAAATAACTTACTTACTAGAAACTTCTAAAGAAGTGCTTGTTTTCTATTATTTAACCACATTATAACAAAAGTATTTGTTTTCTATGTTCTAAGAAGTGCTTCTAACTATTTTAACTTCTTAAAAAGTATTTAAAAAATAAATAATTAAAAAATAATAAATTGTATAATCAAATAGAACAAAAGCCTAATATGTTAATGGTTTTTAAAAGTAAAAAATAAAATAAAATAAACTGTGTTATTCAAAACAAAAAAAAAAGTAAGTAATAGAGGTTGGGCTTCTAACTTTGAATGGTTTCTAAGAAGTGCTTCTAACTATTTTAACTTCTCAAAAAGTATTAAAAAAATTGACTCTTGCATAGATAAATTTCTGATCTAAGAGGTTGGGCGCCCAGGCTCTGTGCTTCTACTGTTCTAAATGAACCTAGTCCTTTAAAAAGTTTTTCTTGGTCCAAGAAAGGCTTTTGATTGAACCGCAAAAGCAGGCCTAATACCAACAGGCTCCAATAATAGGAAAGTGCAGCCCAAAGTTGGCCCAAATAAACCCAGCTAAGAGAACGGAAAAATTATAAAGGACCCACACCAAAAAAAAAAAAAAAGGAAGACATTCTCTCAGCTAAGCTTCACTACGTATGTCGTCCCTTGCGTTTCAGCTCTCTGTTGCTTCCTTCAAATCTGGCCATAAGGGTAAGTCTCGTGCACTTTCAAGTTGATTCCTTTCGGTTTTCTACCACTGGTTATAGTCTTTTTCTTCTTTGCTATTCACTGCAAAATTGGGATTTAGGGTCTCCAACCTGTTAGCTGTGACATAATTCCACTGTTAATTTGATTGTCGATTCATTATTTTTCGGTGATTCAGTTAAGTCTGATATTATTCTGATCTTACTTGCGAAGGAGATTGTGTGGTATCTGATACAATCAACTCTCAACGGAAAATACTATTATTTCTTTTTTGTAGAAAAAAAAAATTAAGTTGATGATTTGTGTATGACATAGGTTAATCTGGGATTTCCAACTTGAGTTTGCTTTCATGGTTACTGGGGATTCTGGCATTTGTGTTTTGTGCCACTGGTAGCAATGCACAAAGCCATGGATGAATTATATGAGCTAATAAACATACATGTCCGATGATATTCTCCACTCTAGCATTTTGCTTCAGGAAGGAGCCTTTTGTTGGAAGGACTGGAATATACATACATGAAGCTAGCATAAGGTGGGGCTGTGGTCATTTGTTTAGCAATTGTGATTTGATGGGTTTGGTGATGATAGTTCTGTGTGATTGAGTCCACTGGTGAAATGGACCCGGTTCAGTGCCACACTAGGTTTTCTCCTTGAATTCTTTTACGTTGTTTAAGACAGCATGAAAGTTCAGTGACGCTTTGTTATTTTTATGATGAAGATTTCAACGTTTTAAGGTGGAAATTATAAGTCGTGCTGCATATTTAGGGTGCACAGATTATTCAAATTAATGAATTCATTCATTATTATTAGATATTAAAGTTTGTAGACTGATAGTGTGAAAAAGTTTATCAGGTACTGATAAATAAGCAAAAGCGGTTGATTTTCACACTCGGTATCTCAGAAGTCTTACATAGAATAGCATATGATTGGATGCATCAAAATTAAATCTTTATTATGATCAGTGAGATTTTGTGAATTCTTCTGGTGGAGTGCAAGTGTAAGAAAAATTGTCTGATTTGGTTTTTTTTTTTTTTCCCAGCATGGTCAAATTCTCAATAAGTAATGCCAGATACACTTATGTGCGTGACCAGAAATACCCCTCTGAAAATGTTGACATACACCACATAGTTTTGAGGAGGAATAGGGCAAATTATCTCTTTGTATACACCTCAGCACTTCTTGTATTAGCATGTGCCTTGTATCTCTATATTCTTGAGGTAAGTCTTTCAACTCCTTTGCTTTTCCAATGACTCCATCTTTTTTGAAAACATTGTAACTTTCGCTTCTGTTCTTTATTATTATTATTTTTTTAACTTGATTATATCCCTTATATTGGCAGGAAAAATCAATTAGTATTGTGTACTACAGCTTGCTTTTTGACATATTTCTTGTCAAGATGTTGCTTCGGAAGCCTGTTAAGAAAGGTGAGGACCTGACTAACGGAACTCATGGTGTCTGTAAGGTTAATTATTGATTTTATTTCTAATCAGGAAAATGAATTTGTAATGTAATGTATCTTTTAATTTTCGTGATTCTCAGTGTTTGTATTTGCACAGAGTCTGTTGTAATTATGCCAGCTTTTGGAGTACAGCTTGAGACTCAGTACATGAGGTAATTCTTTTTGTTTATAAATGTAATCAACATTCAACATTTTGTTAAGAGCAAGCATGAAGCCTAATGTACTAATCTGAAGCGTGTTTTTTAAAAATATTATTCTCTAATTATTGTCTTTCAAAGAAAAGATTGAGAAAGTGGAATGCTGGTGCCAATTTAGGGCCTTTAGTCTGTTCATGCCTGAGAATTTGTTTAATGTACTCCCTAGCTTGTATCTGGCATTGATTTTTGAGCTACATACTACATAATGGGTTCAGTGTGAAAATATCTGCTTTGTACTGCTTTTAGCTGTCAGCAATCAGAATCATATGCAACTTTTTTCAGGCTCATTTAGCTAGTTATCTTGCTTGGCCTTCAAAGTGACCCTTGAAAACTCCACCATGGCGTTGCCGTATTTGTTACTACTATATCCTTATTTTGTCTTTGGATGCTTTGTTACAGTGGGAAAGTCATCCGATGCTTTGTTCCCATTGACCAGATTCTGAAACCTGTTCTACTAGAATGTGTGACACCAGTGACTTGTTACTGGACTCTATCGTTGATCATTCATGGAGAATCAGAAATGGTGTTAGTTTTCAAGGTAAAGTTAATTGTTGTCCCATTAATACCTGTAAACACTTTGCAGATGGAACCATTATTGATTCTTTTTTGAAGGCTAAACATGTAACAAGAGTTATTGGTCACCGAATAAGGCATATGACGGGATAATCCTTCAGATACCCATTTGAGGTCTTGTACTAACTCACGATGAATCTTTGAATTTGTTTCATAGAACTTACGTCCACCAGTGAAAATGCTGGTCCATGTCTGGAAAGCCCTCTGTGCTGCAACTGGTAGTAAAGAAGACGCTTGCACACATGCACAGTGAACAATTGACAGCTAGAGTGTTGTGGTTCGGAGCCCATTCGATGTAATCTCAAGACACTACTGTTCGGGACGCATTCACTATCAGCACTTCTGGGTATCGATTAGGGCCCACAAGTAACTAAGATATTGCGGTGTTTCAAATGTGATTGTTGCCACAACCAAGGGTGTTTGATGTATCTATCATGCTGGATGTCCTTGCTAAGAGCCTGTTTCTTTAATTTTGAATACGAATTTTACAGATGTGAAGATAATTATACCAATTGATTTTGATGGTGCAATATTAAATTCATTCATGTAGTTGCATAAATAGAAGAGAAAAAATAAGTGCATTTATTTTTATCTTAGTGATCAGATTCGATCCCTGATTATTTCAAATTGTTAACAAACACTCACCATATGAAATGGAATTAACCAGTTATTTACATACCATCAACAATAGTACGGATGTCGCAATACACTCCCTGAATGTCTCTGTACACTCAGCGACATTGAATTACTTCGCAGTGAGGCATGAATCCTGTTTCAAACTATTGATATTGAAAAAACCTATGGTGTCAGCTCCCTCTGGCAGAACATAAACGCTCTGCTGCACGTTCAATGCATACTTTATGTCTATGTAATCCATGCCATTTATCTTCTGAGCAGCCATTCATTAGTCCAAGCTTGGCTATCTGATTATGCAGTGCCTCCAAGTTGACTAGAGGAACAGTTGTCGGTCGCCCATGAGCACACTGCACAGTTAATTTCTCAATTTGTCACGAACGCTGCCTTTCCTATCAATGCATGTAAAGGTATGGGAACATATATCTTACTTGGAGACAAAGTGATGTATGCTTTAGCTCTTCAACAAGAAGGGAACATTCTGATGGTAGCAATGAATCCCCAAACATAATAGCACCTTCACAAAAAAGCTTTGATAAAATTAGAGGAATATTGCCTATGACTGCAACAAGCGCTCCTAAAAAATAAGATTGAAGCCTTAACATGAAAGGTATGTTTGGTTAAAGAGTAAAAATGAGGTGTAAATTTATATGGATAGGCTTCATGTGTAATTTAATACAGTGCTCATCCATGAAAATTTTACTCCCACTTATACCTCCAACCAAACACACCCCAAGACAAACAGGTTGCCAACAGATAGGAGTTTTCACAGGCATGCTATTGATAAAAGCAAAAGGAACCATTCCGCAGAAATTCCAAAAAATAGGGCAACGTTTTCCCATGAATAATCGAAATATGTGGGATTCTTATTATCATTGAGACAGCATTGCAAATAATTCATTCATTAGCTACTGAGATTAAGCACGTACCTCTGCATGCTTTCAAATTCAGGACTCGTATAACAGAGGGCGGCATTGTTGATGATCCATCGGTGTCAGCAAGCTGGAGTTAAATTGAAAGGCAAAAGATGTAAAATGTCCAATTATTGAAGGATGACAACTTAAAGACAAGAAGGGCTCAGAAAAGGATTTTTATAACCTGCTGAAGAAATTCCAAAAGATCATCTTCATTTAAGTTGACTCCTAAAATGCACGGTAACTACAGGCAGTTGCAAAATAATAAACATCAGTAATATGTAAAGCATGCAATGCTTCTAGCAATCATTGCATGTTGAATTTAAATGAAGTTGACAATAATTAATGCATGACGAAGGTGGTAACTGCAATAAGTGTGACGGCCATTGGTTGTCTTTTGAGAATATCCAAATTCCTGCAAAGGCAATCAAAATTATATGTTAAAGAAACCATGATAACGAATTGAAAAAGTTCAAGGTGGCAAACTATTCACATTTAATTTGAGACCAGACTACAGTTTAATTGGTAAGTAGAAACCTTGTATACTTTGAGATGCAAGTCATGGGCAAATAAAGACATTTAGTAACTTGGTTCCTTACAAAGATAATCAAAGACTGTGAACATGTCTTCTAACATTGATCTAGGTAAGTATACAACTTCTGCAGACAGACAGACAAGCATACCTTTTAAAGGATTCAGAATTTTGAGCATGAATGTTGCAGATCCAGCCCCAATCTTTAACCTGATCACTATAACTATGAAGTAGCTGATAACCAATCTCTGGCAGCACCTGTATCATGCATCTTACTAATGGTGTGATAATTTAAAGAATCAGAAAACATGCCATAATTGACATTCACAATAGATCCTCTAATGCATAGGATGCATACCAGTTCCTGTTCAACATCCAGATAGGTTATTCCTTTTGCTTCTCCAGATAATACCTACATGTTTACTTGGTTTCATAAGGCATACTGGATAAAAATTTCTGAAATATTCAACACGAACAAGTTTACCTTATGACGCAATTCTTCTAGTCTAATTCTTTCATCTGCAGCATGCTGTTAAAAAGAACTACTATCAACGTTACACACAGCTTTCCTGAAGATAGGTTTCTGCTATTTGTGAGACTATGCATGTATGTGTTAGCACTTAGCAGGCATTTGTCAAGCTCTTATTTAAAAAAAAAAAAACAAAAAGGAAAAAAAGAAAAATTGTTCTATGCTATGCTGGGAGTAGAGTATTCTGTGAACATCTCAGAGGAAGAGTAAGCCTGTTTTGCAAGAAGAGAGAATCGTGGCATTCAATTTTTTTCCAAAAAAAATTGTGGGGTGCATGCTTTGGCCACGTGAGTGAGAAGTAATAGACAGAGGGTCCATAAGTCTGACCAGGAGGGGCCTTAGCTTCATGGGTCACTTAAAAGAGAGGTTAAGCTGCATGGGTCACTCAGGAGAGGTTTAACTTGCAACCATTCATTAGGCCTTGTATTTGGGCAAAAATGTTGTGTCATAGTTATTCTCTTCCTTAGGGGTATATTATCATCTTCCAATCCTAAGGTTTTAGAATGATGAATTGTCTACATTTCACAATAGCGACCACTCCCTACCCAAGTCTTCCTCATGGCTCACCAAACCATCACCTTTCCTTGCACTCCTCAGGCAAAATGCAGATAAAATAAACTCATGCAGGATGATGTGACAAAAAAAGATGATTCAGCAAATAAAGATTCATGTAGGAACAGTGTATTATTTTAAAAGTTGCATTTAGCTAGAATCCAGGCTTGTGTAAGCTAAAAAGATAAAAATGCACGAACCTAAGGCAATATAACTACATTGTTGTGTTCCTGAGTAAAAGTATATACAAGTATGCATACAGAGGGGCAGCCAAACTTTTAAGACACAAGGATTTGTGTGATTTCTAATAGAAATTACGGGGACAATGATATTTCCATTCAGAAACTATCATTACTTTTGCATTAATTGATATTCAACCGTACTGCAATAGTGTGAAAAAGACAGACCTGATCAATAACAGCAAGGGTTCCACCAGCCACAACTGGAATGAATTTCTTATCCACCTGATGGAGAACTTTAGCATCCTCAAGGCATTTTTTACTGATTGTTTCAGGTATCAACGAATCTCCAGCAAGATGCAAGAATCCAGAAGAGATATCAAGTATATTGTTTTGACTTTGAACATCAACCACTTTATCATTTTTCTGTGTAAAGGCCAAAGGTCCACTCTCAGTCAGAATACACAGTCATCCTCCATTCTAATGAATGTCTCATATGTAACATAATAAGCCTCTAAAGATTGACAACATAACTGGAATTTGAGGGGAGCAGTCCCTCCATTTGGTCCTTTGATCAATGGAATCTTGCAATTCCCTCGAGAGCAATTCTGAAATACAAGAGAGTACAGGTTTAGAGGCAAATTAACAGTTGAATTATACGATGAATCTCTTAAGAAGTTTCAATTATTAGCAAAATCCAATTGGATTGAAAATAAACATTTTTACTAAGAAGATAGTGCAAATTGCAAAGCTTCTACAATTCCTGATCTTTGTTTATGGCAGAAATGGCTAAACATAAGAGAAGCTTCCAGCTTTACACAGCACAAAGCAATAAGTTGTAAACAAACTTCGATTTTACAATTGGAATACTTGCTCAAAATAATATCTGAAGATAAGCCGTAGATTAATTAATAGGTCTCTTTCAACTCACTCTGAATTCAAAGCTGGCCAATTTGAACATGGTTATGACCCAAAAACTAAGTATTATTTCGGATGAGCTCCTCATGTCAGACTAGACTACAGTTTTGGTAACAAGTTTAACTCACCTCTGAAAGGAGCACTGTTTTGAATGTTGAAACTACCAAACCCATCAATCCCTTTAATGTCGCTAACATGTGTGTCTCCCAGAACATCTGATCTCTGTTTCATATTAATTCTATGATCAGGGCAATACGACAAGGGTCAGTGAGAAATTATTCCTAACAGTCCATTAGCTTCAGCCTTCAGTATGGGTCAACAAGAGATTATCTTACTTGAATTCATGCAATAAGATATCTCCAGTGCTTGCGTGAAGAGCATCAGGAGATTGTTGACCGTATTTAAAGTCACCAGCTTCTGCAGATTCAAAAAGTATCAGGACATTGGAAAATCTTGATGCATTAAGAAAAGGGAAAATGGAGAATGGAAAACCTCGATCATTGAAAGCAAGGTTGGAAACTTGGCCAGTATGTCTTTTGGCTGTCATTTCTGAAGGCTGATTTAAGGAAATAAACCTTCTTTTCTGTTTGTGATATGGTGGAGCTGAAAAGCTTCTTTTCGACCGTTCGTAATTATTCTCCAAAGCTGGATGTCCAAAATGATCCCTTGTGCCTTTGTCCTTGTTAGGTCTGTTACACTTCTCAACATGTGTATCAGGCAACAGCAACTCAGAGTCCTCATTTAAGACATCTGACCTTTTGGTAGAATGTTTGCAACCACAATCGGCCCAGTCAACTGTTGTGTTGAATATTTTATTAGAATAAACAGCATCATTAAACTCAAATCCGCCATTATCAAAACTTGAGGTGCAGTAATGTTGCTTGGCAGTCCTTGCAATGTCGTAGCTGAAGTCATATTCATTTTCTTCATCATCAAGAAGTTCTGTACGATGGACCCTTATATTGTATCTAGATACACGGCATACGCCTCCAAGATCATTACTATCACTTGTACAATCGACACCCCATGCAGGGGCTTGTGACGAGGGTTCTTGGTAGACAGGATGCCATTCAGAATTTAATAACAGATCATCAGACCCAGAGTTTATTGTTCGTGTTGCTGAATTGCATGAATATGGAAGATCTTCAGCCACTGCTTTAAAGGAAAAATCAGAACCTCCAGAAATTTTAAATTCTTTCACAACTTCTGGATAGTGTTGGGCACTTAAATCGTTGACACTGCCACCGTCCTCCCCCAGATTTTGTTCGCTCCAAAAGCTATCAGTTTGGAGTTCGTGTTCATCATATACAAAGAAACCCTTCTTATGCAGCATACTTCCTCGTGCAGAACAGCTCTTCAGAAAAGGCTTTCGAAAATTCCCACTAACCTCTACATCATAGCAAAACCCATGATTGTCATATAGTGAATCACCTTCAACTAATTTGTTCATCATATGAGCATCTACTTTAAGGAATTTTCTTCCATGTGAAGAACTAGGTGCATCAAAAGGCACATTATTATGTAAACTTTCTGCAACAGGAAATTCACCATCCAAGAAGTAATCTCCTAGTGATTGACCATTGTCACCATACATGGACAAACTGTTATGCTTTCTCATCACAGTGGGCATGCATTTGGCATATGAACCATCCAGTAAATTACCAGAAAAACCAGTCTGACAAGGAAACTGTGTCTTGTCTTGTTGCTCCTTGAGTATCTCAGTTCCTCGATGCAAGTAACCAGGAGAGGTTCTAACATCTTCCCCGTCAGATTGATGATATTCATCTTCAGTTAGCTTGTCTGAAGTGGAAAAGGAGAGTTCCAGGCAATCCTTACTAGTTTGGGTTCCAAATTTTGATTTATCTGCAACAAAGATATCTGGCACCAATCTTTAAATGTAATAAGAGAAAACAAGCCAACATGATCCACTGTACCCCATAAAGCATTTAAGAAAATATTTTCCTTGTTATATTTGTTCTACAATAAGTATGTCTTTTTTAACTCACATATATTAGGTAAGGAAAGAGAAAAGGCAAATGGCCAAAATTGATCAGGCCTAACTAGTGCAAAGGAAGCTGTTTGACCACCCAAACTAGTAACTTTACCTGCTTCTGTTGAAAGGATATTGACATCTGCTTTCCACAGTTGATCTTGCACCTGATCTTCTTGTGCCATGTAAGTAGCTTGATTGAAGTACTCTCCTATAAACATCTCAGAGATCAATAGAAGCATAAAAAAATGTAAGTCATCATACAATAAATCAATAGGATGTAGAGAGAGCATATACCACAACCTATGCTTTCCCAGAATTTTTTGATGGCTTTCTCGATGAAATTCAGTATAGGAGCCCAATCCTTAATGTAAGGGTAAAACAAAATGTTGAACAAAAAATCAGATTTATGTAGTGTGTGGGATTGCAATAAAATAATTCATAGTGAAATAATAACATAGGAACCAAAAAACTATCAAATAAATGTTCCTCATTGGAGTTAAATTGCAGCCCAAAGAGTACATTGAGAATTATACAAGTCTGAAATCTGATTCTGGAATAGGACCCTACCAAAAAAGAAAAAACTCCTTTGGACATTCAACAAACAACTATGCAGTAACAATCATACAGCGAGAATGACTGATAAGTAAAAAAAATGTGATTCACAACAAAATAAGACAAAAGTATTACCTTGAATTGAACATAAGTTTTTGATGGCTCAAAGGTCAAATCATAGCAAGACCGGGGGCAACTTAAATTCAAGATATAAGCTGGGCACGGCTGAGACCTACTTCTCTTCTTGTTTTGGAACTTGTTATCAGGATTTCTTGAATTCAGATGCTCAAACCTGATAGCCATTTGACTCAAAAGCTTATGAATTGGGCCGTTGCAAATGAACTGAGAGTTAATATCTAACCATGTTAAGGCCAACAGTACAAAATGTTTAAGGCATTTGATTATCTTAAGGCTTTTAATTATTTTCAACCTTCAACATATCCATGCTTTGCCATAATTACACTATCTAAAATTGTAGTCACATGGATACAGATATACTGTAAGCCCTGCAAAGCAAACACATAAACACACCAAAGGTTAGGGGAGGGGACTGAGAAAGATGACAGATAAGTAAGATGACTGACTTTTTATAATAGAAATATCAGTCACCTTCATATTCAAAGCATTGCATGGACTGGAGATGTATCCAGAAAGCTTGATGATATCATTCTCAACTTCCAAAGCTTGAAGAGAGCTTGAGACCTCCTCCCCAAAGCCACTAGTTAAAAGTGACAGTGTAGAAGAAGCAGAATGTGTGCAGAAGAGCTCATCCTCTCTACATGTAGGGTATAAAAAACGTTACTAAAACACATAAAAAGAAGCTGGAATTTTCTATTTTCTGGGTTAGATACCTTTCAACATCAACAACTTTGAAGGAAATATTTGGGCGCACGAGTGCAAGACGCTGTACACATTTCTTGATTGATTGCAGTACCTTATTGGGGCTTCCAATTCAGAGATGGAATTCATTGGTCAATCCAAAGTTTTCAAACAGCGCAATAGTTTCATAAAAGGTAACTATGACTTTACAAAATATGTTATTTCGTTATTTGAATGTTGGTACAAGAGAAAAGGAACCTGGATTGCATGTATTTCCTCCGAACCGGTTGGTTGTAAAATAAATCACGGACAGCAACTGACAGACACAATCCTTAGTTAGCAATTAATTTGCTGTGTTAAACAAATGAGATAAAAATGGTCATCATCAAGAAAGAAATTTGTAGCCACATAAATGCATCAAATATGGAACAGTTATTAGAGAATGTCCAGCAAGGGAAAGAAATTTATAAAAGCAAGTACTTTCTTGCAAGAGAAAGGAAAAATGATTAACAATGGTGGGAGGCAGACAAATTAGATGGTGTCTAATCTGCCCATCAATCAAGGAAAAGATTTCCCTGCCAACAGTAATCAACAGTAATCAAAATCAACAGTCCCAATCGAACATTCATGCAAGTCACTCAATGTGATTTAACAAGTATTATTGCAATATTGTATCAATAGTTGAATTGTACAACAGATCAGCGTGCAATACTATCTCAATGGCGTGCTTTCAGGAAATATGATGTCCGCAAAACCAGATTTCAAAAGTTTCCCTCCAGTACACAACCAAGTAATGAAAAAATAAGAAAAAAGAGCAAACAGTAGAGCAACTCTTGCAAGAGTGAAGAAACTTCTCAACAGAGAAGAGTCTTCACCATAGCCCCCAAGTTATAATTGGCAAAACCAACAGGTCAAAAGATGTGTTAAATAACTACCAACTGCAGAAATATAAATGCAATGAACATATTATTATAAAATTCAGTCTTTCAGATGACAATTATCCTCTGTGTAAGAACTGAGGGAGAGATGGAAAGGTTGTTGAATCGCACTAAACCATGGCTAAACGAAAAACAGGTCCTAGGCATGAGGACCAAAGGAAGAATGACATAATTCATCTGAAATTCCTTTACAAAAACCATGCGACTGTCAGATTCACAAAAATAATCACCTGTTGTACCAACTTCCTTTCTATCATCATCAATACCAAGATATAAACACTTGCACCCCTGCAGTAAATATAGAAAAGTAACACTAAACAAGCCTTGCAAGTTCACCTGAATAAAATAGTACCGATAAATAAATAAAATGCAGGAAGTTATCCCCACCTTCAATACTTTTCGATATCCATTGGGCCTTCCATAAGTTCTTGTTACAATTTCCAACAAAGAGTGTTCAGCAATGGAAGCCAAAGCTTCCCCTCGAAAACCAAAGTTTCTACTTGTGGCATTCAGGTCGTCCAAATTAAGAAATTTTGATGTTGCTGCTTGCACAATATGCATACATGACATTATCAAAGACAACATAGAAACTCAAATTCATGGAATATAAACAACGTTCTTTTTTTCTTTTCATACTTTTCATTGAATCGAGCCAAATAAAAACCCCCTCGTTGTAGCCTTTTAGATGTTGAGTTTGACACATTGCAATAACAAACTCTATTAACACAGCTTTCCATAACACTGACCCCAAAGAATAGTTTCATATATGTCAATTTGAAAAACCAATAAAAGCAACCAAGTTGTTCTAATAAACCTATATTCACCTCCGCAAAAGAAACTTGACCACAGGATAGGCAAAACTCCTAAAAACAACATAAATGCCTTTTGGTGGCCGCCTAATCACCATATAACTTCTACTAACCCCGCAAAATTCCAAAAATGAACATAGCTAGAGACTTCTGCATTCAGAAAACGACTACTAAGACAGAGCACGAAGGTACACACATTAGAAAGAAAAGAAACAATGGCAGACATATGTAATGTACCATATCTTTGTCCCACCAATTCAAGTCCATCTCGAGCAATTCCACATCCTACAAAATCCATTCATCGAAACCATAAACAGGAGCAAAAATCTAAATGTGCATTGCAGTGTCAAATTTTAAGCAAGAAAATACAAACTCGAAATTCCAAAAAATATATATATATATTTACCGTCGTCTACTACTTTTACGTAGCAGCTCCCGATGTTAACAAAAACTGATACCTAAAACAAACACACCGAACAGTTCAAGTTCAAGAACATAGCTAACAGAACACACAAAATTATAGAAAGTAAATCAGTATATATATATGGTTATATACCTTTGTGGCGCCAGCATCGAGGCTATTGAAAACGAGCTCCTCGACGACGCGCGTGGAGTCGAACAAGAAAATGCCGGCGCGCACCGAGCTGCGAACAGATTCCGGCAAAGGCCTGACACTCGCCATGAAGCTCCGCCGCCGCCGCCGCTGCGAATTTGAGATCGCGGTGGCTATGGATATCAATTGAACATCGCCGACGGTGGCAGATCGGTTTCCTAGGGTTTGTGCTCCGACGTCGACGTTTTGATCGGTGGAAATTGAACAGAGCGAAGTAGCGAGCAAGCGAGAGAGCTCAGTGTTTTACTGTTTTCGAGTGGCGCCCAAAAAATGGCGGTTTGTTGCTACAAAACTGAAACGACTTGCCGCAGTGTTGACATTTATATACGTGGAGGGCGTTGATAAGATTACCCATTGAAAGAATTCACCGCAGACACATCAGCCCTCCATGTGCTGACACGTAATATCAAGAATCTTACAATAAGATTAAACTTAAAATGTAGTACTTTTAATTCTCATTATTGTTATAAATTTTGAATTTAGTCCTTGAATAAAAAAGGTGTTAAAAATAAGCTTTATGAATAAAGGAAATTACACCAATCTCTATTGAGATTTATAATTATAGTTGGTACTTATCTATTTTGTAAAACTATTATTATATCTTTTAAGGTTTATTAAAATTATACTGATCTTTCCTATAGATATTGATTTATTAATCTAAGTGGAACAAAAAAAGATAACATGTGATGTAACATAATTATTAATTATAAAATTATAACATTTTGATAATATTTAACATATTAGTTGAATGAAAAAATTTTATCACATGGAAATGAAGTTTACAATTATAACTTATAATTATAATAAAAGAGATATACTTTGGTCAATATATATATATATATCAAATATTATCAAAACATTATAATTGTATCATTACTAATCATATATATGTCATATGTTATCTTTTTTACCGTTTATATTAATAAGTTAACATAAATAGAGGAGATCAGTATAATTTTACAAAATATGGAAATGACAAATATAATTATATTAAACCTAAAAAAATATAATTACAAAAATAATCTTTCGTAAATAAATTTTTAGCTATTATTATAATACTATGTCATTTGTCACTTGATAAATGTTAAATAAGTAAACCAAATAATTAGGCCATATATATTTAGATCATATCCTATTAATCACGTAAGGTGATTCACTATCAAAGTTCTGACTTTAATTAACAATATTTATTTAACTATTTCATTTGCTTAAATGACTTCCATACGCCAAAAAAAAAATAGCTATTGAGAATGTTGAACCAAGGGCCCTTACATTTAACAAACAACTAAAAACGTATTTTGAATGTCTGTTGAACTTTTAGGAGATGCTGGATAAATGTCTCCTAAATTTTTGAGATAGAGATAGAATCACAAAAATAATAACCCAGGTTGGATAACATTAATTTAATATTAGTTCACAATGATTTAATAATAAATGTGAATTGACATAATAGAGTTTAGAGAGAACATATCAAGAGTTCTATACTAGTTCAATGTCAATGCAAATTCTACATCCAGGCCACACCAAAATTGGTGAGAGTTTCATTTACCCCAAAGTTCAAATACAAAGACAGAGCTTAATGCACTCCCAAAAATAAGCCAAACCAAAACAAAGAGACTCACTCTCTCACATATTACAAACTGAAATAAAAACAAAGGGAGCACACTTCCTTACCAACAAAGTTTTTCACTCAAATAACTTTTTATCAATAAATGTCTCACAAAGCAACTGAGCCTTTCTCTAAATATAACACTGATCCACACAGCTCTCAAGAAAAAAACAAAATGTCAGCACAAGGTGGTCTACACAAACTCCACAGCAATACCAAGGAGAGAAAAAGAAAGCTTAGCGAGTAATGAGTGTCAGGGTATTTTCTTAATGAAAGCTCTTTTTTTTCTAAATTGCTTGTTGTCTCAGATATTTTCTTAAGAAGGAAGATATTATGACCGTTGTAAGGGAGAATGATAGCCGGTATAGGTTGTTTTTTCACTCATTTCATTTCAATTTTGTATCCTTAGCATTTGTCCTTCTGTGTAGATAGTCTTCTCTCTTTTTTGAGGTGTTTTTATCCTCGTTCAACATCTCTAACATTTTGGAATATTTCACTGCAGTGATAACTGATATGAATTCATGGTTTCCTCCAAGAATCTAGATTGTCACATCAACTTTCATTTGTATGCAGCAAAATGCTCCCAGCTGATGCTAAATATCTTATCTTCGAATAATATGAGTTATTCATAATTAGTATAGTGTTTTCTTGATATATCTTTTTATTGGTGGTTGAAACACTAACACACGGATTAAAACATCCAATAACAAATGTTTATTATTATTCAAAAATTCTAAAACTAACACCAATAATAATAATTGAGGACCTATTTACTAACAAATTATGGGTGTAAAGACGGTTTAGAAAACTTTATTACATCCAAGGACTAAATTCAAAATCAGCAACAACTGTGGGCCCAAATTGTTTTTTTAACCTAAAAAAATAGAAGGTTCATCTTATCTTTCAACTATTAATTTTGTATTTAATTTTAGAATTTTTTTATAAATAGTTTTCACAAGTATAATGTATTTTTTGGCACAAAAGTTTAGAAAACTATGTTTTCTTGTTTTACCTTAATCTTGGACGATTTTATTGATATTATATGAGCAAGATGAAAACTAGATAAAAGTTATAAAATTAGATATTTTCATCTGAAAAATGAATATTTTTAAGTTCAAATATTTCACAGTGCCTTAATTGATGTATATTATAAGTACTAGTATGTGTATCAGTGTAATATAAGAGTGTGAGTTATAATGAATACAATTATATAATATATAATTGATTATTAAGAATTTATATATTTTATATGAGAAATGATATGTTTATACATGTGTAAGAATTGCTACATATCTTATATTTGTTTATAACTTTTTATTCAAGTTGTTTTTTTTTCAAAACCCACTAATGCATTGAAAGTTTATATGCTATATATCATCTTTATAAAATTTTAAATTAATTCAAAATTGTTTGATATGTTTTTTGTATATACATAAATTAACGTAATAAATACTTCGTCAATATATGTAAATAGGAATCGTTTGCTCACAACCTTATAGGTGTATGATTTATTTGAAATTCAACACAGATAATCAATATGATATGTAGTTATAATTCAACTGTTGGATTGATAAAAAATTATATTCTATTAAAAATTATCAAAAGTGCAAGTGTGTTAAGTCTTATACCAGTGTCAACGGATCTCTCTTATATAAATATAATATATATATATATGTGTGTGTGTGTGTGTGTGTGTGTGTGCATGTATTATATAAAAAAAATTCTTTTATTTTGATAGGTTATAAATTATTTTACACATCTCGATAGTGTTACTCAATTTTCAATTGGGTCCATAAAATTTAAATTTTTTTTCATGATTTTAAGATTAGATGATAGCTATAAAGAAATAGACAGTGAGTTAATGGCTGTAAAAGATAGTTAACCTTAGTATCAAGTTATCCTCTAGAAGACAATCTCACCCCAAAGTAACTTAGTTAGGTGTTCAATTTAAGACCTTATGAGGTACCCATAAAGATCAAAGAAATCCTAGAAATTAATATTGTTATGCCATGTGTTCATGTCTAACCAGAGATTTTTGTTTCTCCGTTAGACTATTACGATTTATGATTTACAGAGATTATTGATTTTGAGATACGAAAATGGTTTCATGGATATTGCATTTGTTTTATTATATGTTTATGTATCTTTGTTCTTGTCCCGTAAGGGGGTTACAAGTAATAATCTAATAATTATTTTAGATGAAACTCATCCTTCTCCTTTTCCCCCCTTACTGATATAACAGTAGCTATGGGTTCTTCTCAGCTTCCTCTTTAGTAGTAGTAGAGTTTTCAGCTTGGTGAGATTCATGTATGGTACTATGAAGTAGTTTGCTTTTTGTACAGATTGCTCCAATGACAGTGTGGGTAGGGTCTTGGATCATACATGATTATGCATTTTGTTTACCATAATTCATATTTATTGTGTATTCAACAATATATAGTTTTCATGGTTATTTTTATATAGAGCAACCCGACATATAATTGTGTTATAATCATGGATTCAAATTTGATTTATAAAATGAACTATTTATGTTTATTATGATTAATTCTAGATTCAGAGATAGTTCATAAATTGGATTATTTATGTTCATTATATATTCTATAAATACACGTGAATTTGTGTTTTAAAAATGGATTTTAAGAATTAGCGATCACAAAGCTTATGTGGGATGAGATTTTTTACGTGCCGTTCATGTTTTCAAATTGAGTCATGACAATAAATGAGTTGAGAAATTCTCTAAATAGAACTGATTAAATGTAAGAGAGACTATACAATGTGAATTTAATCTGATATATATTGACAAGTAATTTAGTTAGCAAAATGAGAAGATGATAGAGTAAAAGGATAATATGGTAAATTAAGTAGAGTGAAAAAATATTTAAATTTTATTTTCAAAATTTATATTTTTTAGGTAAAAATAAAATTAGAATTTGGAGCGAAGTATAATCAAGCTTCAAAGCATTATTATGTAAACTTTTCTGTTAATGATTTTTAAATATTAAAATAGTCAAATAATCACCCCTCAAAATTTAGGTTATAAGAGTGACTCGTTCAAGTCAATGATCAAGATACGTGATCGAAATTAATAAACTCTAATTGAGATACGTACAGACAAGCATCACACTAGTTACACGACATTAAATACTTTTTAGTAAAAAAATTTAAATCAACTGAGTTCCATTGTAAAAGATTAATCTATAATTTTTATAATTTTCATGAAAACAGATTAACCTGTAACTTGTACCATAAGCAGTTAAAAGATATAATTTCTATAAACAAAAGTGTAGTCCGTATATCTTTAAAAATATTCATAATTTTAAAAAAAACTTTAGTGCGTCTGATTTGTTTTATGTCTTTCTTTATAATTAATAAAGCTGACAATAGTAGCGTCATATTATTTGATTTGTGAAAAAAGGCTTAAAATGGCGAAAGTAGTTTTTAGTTTTATTATATTTTAGAAAATAACTTAATTAAAAATAAAGATATTTTTTTATAGTATGAATAAAAATATATTAACTACAACTCATAAAATAGAACAAATGGAACACCTTGCTAATGCCGATTTGTTTTGGATCGTGAGACTTTAGCAACTCTTTCCAGGAGAAAATTTGATTCTTTTGAAAGTAATGTATGAGTACTTCTTACAAGAATCAATTCTAGACAAATGAAAACGAGTACAATTACCAAAATAATCTCATATATATATTTGTCGTTTAAAATTTAAATATAATATTGCAGATAATTATAATCTAATATGCAAATATTTAATTCTAAAATGTTAATTTCACTAAGTAAGTAAGAGAGACATGAAAATGAATTAATTACTTTAACAGTGATTTTAAGTTAAGTAGTCTTTCATGTGATTTAAAGTAATTATTTTTTAAATAAGTTACCTCAGTGTTTAATGCAAACAAGCACTTCAAAAAATGAAAGCTTCTGGTCTTGATTAGTCGAAGATCAAATATTTGTGTCAATTTTTTCAACATGTAATGTAAGATAAACGGGAAGAAAAGAATATGTTAACTATAATTATTAGATTGTTGACGGGAATTAAAGTGACACAGATAGTTCTATTGACAGAAATAAAATAAGTCACATACTCATTTAAATTAAGGATTTTGGGTATTGCTCATTTGAATTAAACTGAGTACATACGAAATAATAGTTTGGATAAAAAATTTAGTAGAAATTATACTAATATCTCTTAAGGTTAGATGATGTATCAAACTATACCCTTTTGTTTGCATAAAAATACATAATGAGTAATTTATCTTAGAGTTTAGTTTATATTACATCTGATTTGCTTCGATGCAATGTGATGTTGCCTCTCTAATTATGACGTTAAATACCCCTATAAAGGGATGTCAGTGTAGGTATAATAAATAAAAAGAAAGGTATTGCATGTGACATCCTATAATTTTATAAGAGATCAATATATTTTTTTAATTATATATTAATAAATATAATTGACTTTCAAGTAGAACAAGTTAATTGAATTGATAATATAAAGGCTATTAATATTATCAATATATCAAAATTAAAACTACAATTTAAATTATTCATGTAAAATACTTACCAAAGATATTTTTCAGCGATTACGCTCATAATAAATTTATTCAAACAAGTGCATTCGGAAAATTAAAAAAGTAAACTAATCTAAACATCAAAACAATATGACCAAATCCTAAATAAACACGTTAACCAAAAAAAAACTAAAATAAACTAAAAAAGAATGGATAAACAAGAGAAATTTGGGCAGCACTGTTATCTGAAATATGCAATACATAAACGAACAAAACCCTGAAAAAAAAAATCACGGTGGTTGAAAAAATTTAGGCTAGCAAACAAGAAGAGCGTTGAATGTCACGAGAAAAAATTGACCTGGTTTGACAAAAAAAAAAGAAAAATACGAAAAGATTAAAAAAAACCTAAAGGTTACTGAGAAAGTGGAACAGTAATTAGTTTGGGGCTGTGTCATGTGTGCGTGTTTGTCGAACCATAACCAATCCCAAATTCCTTCTCATTCTGACATTTCTTCATTTCTTGTAAGTTAAAAACCACTATAAAATATATAAACAGAAAGTTTTTTTTTAATTTTTTTTAAAAAAAGGGATAGATCTTTGGTTTTCCTTACACTCGCCCTGGATTTTCTTCTCCTACACCACCACCACCAATTTTTCCTCTCTTCCCTGTGAGAGAGAACAACAACAACAGAAGAAAAGAAAGAACAAAGCAAGAAAAGAAAACCCTAATCCCAGCCTCGCCGTTTAACCCTTTCTCTCTCTCCTCTTGCTCTCTCTCTCTCTCTCTATCTCTCTCTAGCTCAACAGGATCAGGTACTCATGGACCTCCTTCCTCGTCCATGGTTCCCCCCACGCACAACCCCCCTTGTCTTAAATTGAACTCCTTCTTTCCAATTTTGATCCTCGGTTTTCAATTCAGAAAAAAAAATGAAAATTTTTAAAAACCGCGTTTGAATTCTCGTTGATTTCGCGCAATTCTCTTGATCGAGATTCTCGATTCGTTTGCTTTCTAAAATTTGATTGTTTTTATTATATATATATAAACGTGTATCGGGAATTGCGGTATCAATTTGGAAACTCTGCTATGCATGAGTTTGCTGCTTAAAACGTATCTATCTGAATTCCGAGTTTTTCTGTGTTTTTGGTCTCTGATCTTTTATTCTTAGCTGAATTATGCATCGATGGCCATGTTCTAATTGGTTAGATGAAGATGATTCACGATTGGGTTTTTTTTTTTTTCTGTTTTTTTGTTCATTTTCATAGAGATTCTAATTTGGATGAATTGAATATTTTTGTTGTAGATTTAGTTTGACTTTGATTTTATTCCCTTTTTTTTTCTGGTTAGGAACCAAATCGGTGGAATGGAAGAATATGTTGGTTTTGAATCGAATTTCTTTCATTGGAGGGTTCCTCATGTCACAACAAAGCACCGCCACCTTGGCTAGGGTTTTGTGCTTTTAGATTTTTATTCAGATTTCAGAGTCTTGATTTGATCGCAGATGCGGAATTGGGTTTGCGAGTTAGATCGGATAACGGTTGATCATTGTTCAGATGGTGTGATTGCTGATCGATTTTGAGTTTTGAAATTTAGTTGGTGTGAAGATTTATTCTTTTTTTTTTTTTTTTTGGTTTTTTTATTCCGAGTATTGAATCGGGATTTAGTAGAGTAAGCATGGAGAGCGTGTGTGATGTCAATCACTTGGATGCTGATGTTCTTCTGCCTCCACGGAAGCGTCTTCTTGCTGGATTGAAAAAACAGAATTCGGATGGCGATGCTGCTGCCTCTCCTTCTGCGGTTGTTGCTTCCTGTGTAACGATTTCGGAGGGTGCTTCCTCTTCCTCTTTTTCCTATTCGAGTGAATTTGAGGCGAGGCTTAAGAATTTGCTGAATGCTCATTCGAATAACCCTAACCTTACCCCTGAAGAGGTCGTGGAGGCCTCGAAAGCTGCAGCAGGGGCTGCAAATAAGGCTGCACATGCTGCAAGAGCCGCAGCTGAAGAAAAGGCTGAAATTGCGGCGAAGGCGGTTGCCGCGGCCAAGAGTGCTTTAGATTTGGTTGCCTCTTTCTCTGAAGAGGCAGTCAGCACCAGCAGCAAGGAAAGAAATCTGAAAAAGAACAAGCAGAAGAAGCATCTCCCGGTTCAGCTCTTGTACAAAAAATACCAACCGGTTGAAAATTGTGGGACAGATGAAGAATTGGCCCGAAAGTTACATCGAGCCATGAACAGTTCTCCTAGAATCTCAAAGCATTCACCGAATTCGGAATCAAAAGGCAGTAGACAGAAGAGGCCTAAAAGCTCTTCGAGTTTGGAAATGACTGAGGGATCTGATGCCGGTATGGCTTTCGGACAAGATTGCTTATCTTTGATCAATGGGCATGCAGTAGCTGGCAAGATTGATTCTGAAGGCTCCATTCAAGAAGTATGCTCGAGTAAGGAAGATAAGAAGGGTTACAGATATGACAGATCTAGCCAATTGGAGATAGATAACGGGGAAGCAGAGTCAGGCCAGTCAAAGGAGAAAAACATTGAAGATTCTTCTACCACAGGTAAGAAGAGAGGAAGGGTGAAGTTAAAGAAGTTGCCCTTAAGCATTTGCACCTCCAAAGATAGGGCACAGCCAAAGGAAGGTGCAAGAGCTAGAAGTTCTCCGTTGACTGAAATGAACGCTGCCAATCGTCCTGTTGGTAGCATACCTTTGTTTCCGGTTGAGCCGTCCACTGACAGAGTGATGCCGATTGAGGCTAGTGCTACATCAATGTGGAAGTGCCAGGAGTTCAAGGCACCGGCTTGTATCAAACAAAATAAAGCTGTGCAGTCATAATTTTCGACATAAATTGAGGTGACTTGGTGCTAGAATTGAAGTTCTACCGTGATAGAAGTCGATAGCTGAGGTAGAAATCGTGATGCCTTTTCTTACATATATGGCCTTTTATCTTTTTTGTTCATCTTTGGTTTTGTAATGGAATTGCCACTGACTAAATGTAAATTTTGATTTATAGTTGTTTGGATTACTTGTTTCAGTTTAAAGTTGTGTGTAAGGTTAGTTGATAGCAAAGCTTGAGTTTAGATAGGAGGATGCAATGACTTGAACAGCTTTTTCATTATGCTGCATATTCCTTCTCGCATTTGTGTTGAGAATAAAAAAAAGATATTGATTGCCTGTTTGTCTTCTACATATCGCATTTTGATTAACTGTTGATTTTTTTCTTTGTTGCTCAAATATCTGTAAATGCTGACTGCCTTTCTTGTGGCAGTTATTATGATATGGTAAGTAATAGTTCATGAAATGGGATGGCGAATTCCCTGAGTAGAAATTTAGAAGTTGTTCAAGATATTCTATATTCTAGTTATTCGTCTTTAAGTTAAACTGAACATGAGATTGTTATCAACTCAAGATATTGATTCTAATTGCATAAAATGATTTCCTTATGAGTGACTAATGAACGAACTGTCTATAACTTGATTTACTTCCGGCTTTAAATTGGTAAGTTATGAAATCTTTTTGGTTACAATTCTTTTGCCAGCAATTATTGGTTTAGTCAGTTGCATTAATGCTAAAGCATAGTTTTCAAACTCGGCCCACCAGGTCACTGGTTCAACCGGTGGGTTACGGGGTAAACTGGATTTTTACAAAAAATATATAAAATTTAAATAAAATAATAACTAATTAACAATTTGACATTCTCTAAGGGTTCTAAATATAAAAATATAAATAAATAACATAAATTTTTAAATATTGTTGACATTTTATAATCACAATTGACTAGTTTAAAATATAATTACACAAACAAATTTACAAAGTTTTACATCAGAAACTTATAAGTAATAACAATACAAATAAAATTATTGCATTTTTACCTATTTTGTATCTATATTTTGATGAATTGTTTCTCTTTTCTTCGCGACGGTCCTCGGCTTCTGCTTCTTGGCTTCCTAGCTTTCTTCTCCTAAAAGTCAAAACAAAACAAAAGGGATTTAGTTTTGTGATATGCTATTACTTGTTTTTCATTTGTGAATTGGAAAAATGATGGTGTTTTAGATAGATCAAGTTAGATTTTATTTTTTTAAGGTTATAAAAAATGACATCGTTTAGCAAAACAAAAAAAAAAAGGCCCAGTCTGATTCTTGAAAACTTGCTAAGTCACCGATTTTGATGCATAACCAATCCAAACAATGACTCGAACTAGTTTCATGATCAGTTCATCAGTTTTTGGTCAAATCGGCTAATCTAGGTTGGTTTTTAATACTATGTGATAAAGTTTTGGCATTTCGATTAGCAGGGAAGGTTATGCTTGTCTAAATAAAAACATAAAGTACAGAACGACGTTGGCAATCCTCAGTTCCAGTGTTGTGCTTTTAGCCTACATTGATCAATATCATCCTTTCCTTTCTACTATCAATATATGTTATAACATAGCATACTTATTTTTCCAAAAAAGAAAATTCGTGCAATTCCATGAGTGGAGTCGGGAAGGTAGAAGGTGGGCCTTGGTTTGGGCTGAGTTTGAACGAAGTAGCCTGGGAAAAATTGGTGGCACCCTAACCGAGTTTTTAGACCAAAATGAAAAAAGAAAAAAATCCTAATCAAATTTTATTGGTAGTAATAGTTTTAACTATAAACATGTCTGTCGCTTATTTTAAATTAAGATTAAGACACTATTGGAATCGTGATTCGAGATGGAAGTGTCAATCACACATTCACACTCCCGGTGGCGCTTGAGCTTCTTAGATGGATCATTTTGATTCTAGTGTTGTGAGGCTGAGGTTGAGACGAAATTTCCCTTTTTTCTGTCTTTTTTTATGGATGTGAGAAATTATTTTATTTCATACATTCATACTTTAACCTCGTTTTATGTATTTATTGTATGAGAAATTTGGATGCAGCTTGATGAAGTCTCATGAGCTTCTTTTTGTCACAGAAATAAATAAATGCCGATACCATAAAGAATTGGATTCATATATCTATATATCTATATATCTAGATATAAAGGGGATTCCCCTTTATAACTACCTTTGGTTCTCTCTTCATTATATTAAATTATTTTTTGAAGTTTATTATACTGAATTCATAACTAGTTTTAGTGTATGTGTGTGTGTATATATATATATAGTCCACATTTTTTTTAGCTATATATATATATATATATATATATATATATATTATGCTAAAAAAATGTGGACTAATAGATATGTGAGTGCCTATCAATACATTAGTATTATGATAAAATTACTTGGAAAATGACAACCAATTTTATTAAATGCATATTATTATTATTATTATTGTAAATGGAAACAATATTACCAACATAAAGCGAAAGTATTGAAAAAATTATTAAATAAAATTAATTATTATATACAAGTTAAATAAATTTTAAAATATAAAGTATATTTATTTAAAAAATGTGTTTATGTAACTTAGCTTATTTGATATTATAATGGTAATTAGATATATTAACTTTTTATGTAAACTATAAATAAAACGTACAATAAATCGTGCCCCGACAAGATTACCCGCTTGTACGCCCGCACATGCAAAATATAAATTTTTAATATGCATCATCATAATTCATTATTCGAAGGTTTTAGTAAAGAATCGTATAATCTTATTTTTAGGTAAAAAGTATGAGAAATTTAATTTACTAAAGAAAATAGCATGTTCACAAGGAGGCGCAGGTTAAAAAGCATTATCAACTGGGAAAGCATTAAGCGGGGCCGCATCGAAACCCGTCAAATAGTTGAAAATCATTTTCATTGACATTGAGAAATATCAGTTTAATTATCTTTATCTTTATTTCACAAAATAAGCTTCGAATTTTTTTTATTTAAAAAAAGTAGAGTTCAAATATTATCCTATTTATTTATAAAAATTGACATTGTCGGTAGCTTGGAGTTCCAAAACAAATTCCCACTTGTCTTATAATAATAATAGTAATCTATATATAGAAAACTAGAAAGTCTTTTTCCAGCATAAGTGGGAACAACTTGGGTTGCCACATGGACGTGCAGTAGTAACTGTATCTATGCAACCAGTTGGGTTAGTGTCCCACCTGCTCTGTGAGGTGGTGCCATCCTGCTTCTTCTTACTTGGTCCTTGATTCAGGGAATCTTCCCTTTGGCTTAAGGATAAGGGCGTGAACCAACTTTAGGTTAAGGTTAGGTCCCAACCCTACGAAATATATATAAGATCAATTGATATAAGATTTTATCCTCCAACAATTAATACATTTATTTTATCGAAAGTTATAATAAAATAATATAATTATGTATCATTTTGCTTATAATTTATATATGATTACTATAAAAATATTTTTTTTATTTTTTGTATTTGTTTTTTATTTTTTTAAAGTTATTATTAGCTATACATGACAGTAATAATAGTTATTAATTATTTGAATGGTCAAAGATAAATAACATAAACTAATGATTGTTAATTAATGAGTTTAATTTGTGTAAAATTTATTTACACTATCATCCAATCAAATCATCTCATTTGAATGATTTTTTAAATAGTGGATGAGAGACTCAAATATCTTTACTGATATGTTAATATATGATTATATAATAGTATAAACTTTTTCTTCACATTGTAAGTGTACACAAATTAAACTCTTAATTAATTGCTTTATTATTTTTTGTCTTAACCATCAAGAAATTTTCACACAATTTTGGACCGAATTGATAATTAATAAGTAAAGTCTTCTCAAAACTGAGACTATATGTATTAACATATATATTATATATGTTTATGTATCATTTAGACACTCAATTGAAAAGTAATAATATTTATATAATTGATTAGTTATACGTTAATATTATGTAGCTAAGAAGTCTAAGTATCTTTGACCTTCTTGGAGAACTTCAAACAAGCTTTACTCCTTTATATAGTTTTCTAACCCGGGTCAAACTTTTTCTTTTATTTTTTATGAAAAATACTACGCGAGCCAAATAAATAAACAACAAAAAACTATGACAAACAATAGACAAAGCTAATGCCATAGTTTTGCTAAAGAGATTAACTTATTTCAACCCATAATCATACGTTTGTCTCATTCGCAAATCTGTGAGTATTTGTATAAAGTTTAAAGAGGAACGTTGAAGCACCTTGGGTCCATGCCATCATTGCCCCCTAGGCTACTAGCATCACTTTACTCCCGGTCTATTTGACCCCTACGAAAGGAAAATTCCGGGTCTATATGATCCCAAATAGAACAAGTGATACAAGAAAGGACCAATGACTAGAGCTAGTTTGACAAAAAGAATTGTCATTTAAAATTTCAAATGTTTTAGTCTATTTCAAAAGTGTTGCTCCTTCTAACATTTAGATAACATGGTTTGTTAACATAAATGTTAACATTCTAAGGTCAAGGAATAAAAAATACTGGTTGTTTGTCCACAAGAAATAATAGTGTCACATTAGAATCAGCAAATTCACTTTTCTTATCTTTTTAATCTCTGCTTTACATTCTGAGCTATGACTTCAATCAGGAAATAGGAAAGAAAAGAGTAGATTTGGATGAATGTCATCACTTACATAATATGAACAATATACACGCAAATTCTGTAGTCGGATATAATCTCAGGATGAACAAAATTCTTTACCAATTTACATATAAATCCAATACAAAGAATCTTATTAAACTGCAACAAAAACAAAAATAAATTGGCAATCAAAAGTCATTAGTGTGAAAGGAAGGGGCTAAAATATGTGACTTTGACTCTGGCTATGTCAAAAAAAAAAAAAAAGCTCCCCTTCACTTTCCCACCCTGATTTTAAGGTTGCTCATCCCAACATCCACCCTTTCCACACTAGACTCTTCCGTCCTATCATTTGGAGATGACTCCTCACAGTTCAACCATGGGTGTTGCAGGCACCGCTGCGCAGTCGGTCGCTTATCTGGTGCAAAATCAAGAAGTGGTAAAAGAAATTCTGAAAACTTGCGGGCGTCAATTTCTGGAAATTTATATCTATCAACCAGCAATTTGTCAAGTGGCCAGAATTTTAGCCTTCGAATCCGTTTTAGATCGCCATGCCTGTCAAAGAAATCCTTGGATTGTGCTCCAGCAACAGCAATCTGCAATGCACAAGCATTAGATAAGCCACAATAGCTATAAAAGAAATATGTGGAGGCTGTGGGAATGTACTCACCTTCCGGGGCATCTTTCCGAGGAGTTCCATCATCAGGGCAAGGTGATCCTGAGATCAAAATGATATAGAGTTTTATTAGTCGAGTAACATGCAATCTGAAGTATGTAGACATGTAACAAGTTTTGACAATCACAACTGATGTATACTTTCCAAGTTGCATGAATGATCTAACTAAATATTTTCCCCTATTTTGCTGAACAAATCAAAGAACAATTCCGCACCGGCAATTGTAGTTATAAGTTATATACTAAAAGCATGAAACTCTAAAATCTTGATCATTTTCTTTTCAACATAATATCTGAAAAATATAAGTGTAAATGGTGGCAACTGCTAGAGAGATATAATTAGATGGAACAATGAATACTTTTAGCAGTTCAACTAGTCAACTACTAAAGTGTGAAACACATTACTCTAGTTCCTCTCTCACCAAGGTAAGGTCATAATTAGATAGAACAATGAATATTTTTTGATGAATTGTAACACACAACCACTCCCTGTAAAGGTATCAGATATCATCCACCAGCAGAAGGAATATAAAATAATCCTGGCACTTGAGACAGATATTATACAATTACTATCCAAACAATTTTCTCAATTCAAACGAAAAAAATCCACAGCTAAAGCAATGAATGTAGAAAATTTGCCAACCTGACACCTAATGAATTGATATTACAAGAAAATTCAATGAATTATTTTCTCAAGTATCTCTTTATCTTTGTTTACCATTGTCAGATTTACATTGCTTCTATATTCCACAATAAAGTAACAAGTGAATTTATAAACATTCAATGATGTTAGTTAATATGATTAAACTATTTAAACAAAAATTAGCTTATAACATCTATTACATCATTTCAAAGTCACACCATAATGATCTTCTACTTTGGAGGCCATATATAATTGTTTTAAATCCTTCTATATATGCCATGTGATTTTTTATAATCTCTCTATAACTCATTAACTAAATTTTAAATTTGATTCATATATACTCACTTTTGTCTTTTAGTAATTCCAAGGAAATCTTCGACAAAGAATTCATGAACAAATATTATAAATTACACCTGCATGATATAAAGAATGTAATTCAACCATAAAACTTTATCAGCCAGACGACTATACCTCATCTTCGCTAAAACCTTGACCTTCCTTGGGTGTAAACAACATATCACCAGTGGCAAGCTCAAAAGCAATGCAAGCAAAAGACCACATGTCAACGGAGAAGGAATAACCGGCCTTCAGTATAACTTCAGGAGCTCTATACTGCCTTGTCTGTATTTCTTCTGCAAGCTGCTTATTAGCCCAACATGCATTTCCAAAATCTACTATCTTGCATCTCATATCAATCCCATCAATATTTCTACCAGACTTTGGAGCTTCCCCTGTTCCTCCCATTGAACCTCTTCTTCCGGATATCTTAGCAACAGCCCTCCTTGCTCTCCGTTTGAACCTTTTCTCAATAAGACTTGTAACTCCACCATTTATGTTTCCCTCGGGCCTCTCTAGAATTGGGGAAAGACCAGATCTAAAAGGGTCTTTGGCAGCATCAATGGTTGAAAATAGAAGAATGTTTTCAGGTTTTAGGTCAGTGTGGATTATACCAAGTTCTCTATGCAAGTAATCCAAACCAATCAAAACACATTTGCAAATCTCCCTAACTTTATCCAAAGGAAGGCCTTTGTAATGGTTATATCTGATCAAACGAAGCAAGCTATCACCAAGAAACTCGAGGACCATGCAAAGGTGCTGCCCATTTGGGCCTGTGTGCTTAAAGTGGTCAATCAATTGGACAACAAACTTTGAATTTGTAGGGTCGCCATCAGCAATGGATGAAAGAACATCAATCTCATGAAGGGCTGCCTGAACAAACTGGGCCGCACTTTTCTGGATCTTGAGAGCAACATATGACTGAAAAATGAAAACCACAAACTTAAGACTACAATAGATATGAGAAAGAAAATACTGGTGCGGCGCACTAAAATAATAAAAAGAAATTATCAATGGTTGGCACATAATCAAACAAGAAGCCACATAGCCGTATATGTTTTACCTTTATAGAAGATTTTCGAACAAAAAATAGATACATGACATTTGGACATAGTTTTTAGCAACAGTGAAGAACTCCACCTGAATCAATGGACAATGTGTATACTATACAAATTAAAGCTTCTTCCATTTATCTTCCTATTTCCTTCTTTCTTTTGGCCCCTTTTTTATTTACGAAATTTTAGCATTTAGCAAGGTCCTAGAACACGTTATATAAAAGGTTCCTATAACAGTCAGCTCTGTAAATCAGCATTTAAATTCAGAACAGCTATTTCCAAATACAGCTCACACTATATACCTTCCAACAAAATATATGCAATATGCATTAGAAACAAAAGACAACCAATGTCAATGTTTCTTTTTATCTTTTTTCATCTTTTTTGACTGGACAACCAGTTTCAATGTTACAAAGGAGTATAATATACCAAATCAGCATTAAAAACCCAGTCAAACAGGTAGCAGAAAGAGACACATTTATTGCTCCTGTGCATACAGACAAATCCATGTTAACCTGGTGGTCACACATTCTGTGAGGACCATTCACCATATTCCACTATTACATCATACAAGGAGGTTTGGGGCATTATTCATCACACATGTTTACAACCAAATATATACATATAGCAGTGAAGGAAAAAGAGAGAAATTGCTACTAGTGGCATGTGAAGAAACAAACCAACATCAATAACTCCCCAAACGATCTAAATTTGATCCATTCAATAAAGCCACGCCCACACCCACCCCACAGCACAGAAAACGACAAATATAAGGTGTCAGTTGAAGGAAGGAAGGAAAGGAAAGAAGAAAGGGAAGAAGATCTTGGAACCTCCACATCATTTAAAGCACACAAATCTGAACTAACAAATATGCACAAATAAATAAATAAATAAAATCACAAAAAAACGCTCACACCTCCGCTACACAAAATTTCAACAAAACATTGAAAATTTTACATCCAGAGCACGAATCACAGCCAGCACTGCACTGCACCTATAGATTCCAAAACTGATAGCATTAAAAGGGTTAGAAACAAAAAGATAAACAAAATTTCACATCCAGAATACAAATCAGTGAATCACAGCCCAAATTCAAATAAAAAAAAAAAGTGAGGTTGATTCAAAATAACCCCTTTTTGAAGGAACACATGAGAAAAACATGAATCAGATACATAATAAGAAGGAGATGAAAGGAAAGGATGAAAGACATACGGAATTGGTGGTATCATAAGCGAGCCAGACGGTGGAGAACTGACCCCAACCGAGCTTCCTCTGAGCGATGTATCTGCCGCCGGCGAACTGATCGCCGACCCTCACGGCGTGGTACCCTCCTTTCCTGTACGAATCGAACCCCTCATCGTCTTCCTCCGACCCCGACGACGATGAGCACGACATCACCACCAACCCCTTTGATCTAAAATATAGAAAAAAAATCTCTCCTTTCCCCTTCACAATTCACAAAAACCCGTTCTTCTCTTCTTTCTCCAATTGAAGTTGAGATTTTTACCCTTTTTTTTTTCTTCGGTTGCTGCCACAGCTGAGAAATTGGTTGGACGTGGTGATCACGGAAAGAAGTGACCAAATTTGAGGACTTTTGTTTTTAGCAGATGGGAGAGTATTTTTTTTTTCTTTTTTGTGGTGTTTGTTGGGGTTATTATTTTTTAATTGAGAATCACATATTTGGGGGTCGCTTTAAATGCTCCACTTTTTTCTCTCTGATTTCTTTCTTCCTTCCTTACATGTTCTCTGTGAACGTGGGTCTTCCATTTTTTTCATTTGGGGGGTCTATTTTTGTTTTGTTACGATTATACCCTTGATCCTTCAATTTTGGCTGCATGTTCACATCGACCATTTTGGGAATTGCGTGTTTGGAAATGGTGTATTTTGGTGAGGTGAGGTGGAGTAATCAATAATCATACCCTTTTTTTTTTCGCCATACTTTTTTTCCCCCCTCTGAGAGGGGGAGTTGTGAGTTGCTGCTCTTTCCTGCGTCACCCACCTGCCTCTTATCTATGAAAGTACTACTTTTATTTTTTGCTTTGCTTTTTTCTTTTTTCCCTCTCTCTCTTTTTTTTTTGTGTTGGGCCAAGTTCTACTTTTTACAAAACCTTGTTTTGGTGCTTGTATGGGCACCCAAAATGCACTGGAAGGCACCTTGTGATTGCAAAGCCCTATGCTTAATGATATTTAGCAAGTTGTCCGCCAAAAACGCAAAATTGCAAACTCAAACCTTTCAATTTAGCACGAGCATTTTCTGTGCTTGGCAATTATTACCTCCAGCTCACAGCACGCGAAGGTTGTGGCTGTGAAGGTAAAGAACCCAATTTCTTGGCGGTGACATTAACTTGTGACTTTAAGAACGGGAACAGCATTGAAAATTTCTGAAGGTAAAGAATCTAGTCTCATGGTGCCTTGAGGAGTAACTTTAATGTTATACTAGGAGAAGTAAAAGTTCTAGAAGTTTAAGACACTTCTCTATTTGGATTAACATTCACTACCATGAGATTTGAATCTTTCAAAGTGAATGTTTGGTAAAATGTGGACTGTAACCATAGTTGAACAATTCCTACTGGCGGCAATGTCAATTTGCACTCCATGCTGTTCATTTTAATTTTACAGCTGCAAGCATCCGTTTCTTCCATATTTGATCAAGGAAAACTAAGTTCGTTATTTTCCTCTGGCCCAAAGAATTACATATGTCATTACTCATTATTAACTTATATTTTCTTTTTAGATATACACTACTGCTATCAATTGAAAGCAAAAAAATAGTACAGAGAGAGAGAGAGAGCTAGATCCAAAATTAACGAGTAAATAATGTGAAAGCTTATGTTTAAAGTTTAATTCATTGGATTGTTGACAAAGCCAAGATCTGGCTCACAAGTTGGCCAGATTCTGTTTGAATATCTCTATAAGCAAAAGCATCTCAAATACACAAGCAATGTTAAGCAAAAATAAAAATCAAACAGAGTAAGAAATGGAATATTTCTTTGGCTGAAGGTTCAGATACATATGCTTCCTTCTTTGTACATTTTCTTCACTACCAACAACAAAGTAGAGCCGCAAATTTTACCCAAAAAAAGAACAGAATGCAACAACAAAAATTTCGGTAGCCTTATATTACATGATCACCATCAGTTTCAGCAAACAAAACACCTTTTTAACGGTCTCAGATCTAACTGAGAAGAACCAAGCAAAAGAATTCTCTCATTCATTGGAGAGAAGAATCTCCATCATCAGAGAACATTAGATTTAATAAGCCCACTTCAAACACTTGACCAATAAAACCATGGTTGGCTGGTTTATAAAAAAGACCTTACAGCATCAATCAACACAAGGGGGCACTATTCTGCTCAATCAGGCCTTAGGAGAAATAATCTCTGTCAGGGAAGACCAAGTTCCAGAAACAGCAACAACAAGCCCAAAAACCACAATTGCACCATCCAAAACCATACATCTCCAACCCAACTGCTCCTTAAACACCATACAATGGAACATAGCAGGCAACACAAAGCCAAGAATAACACATATACTGCTCCCCACAAGGGACAAAAAATCAGCAAAATTAGGCACCAAAAGTGCCACCAAACTCACCAACAACACCACCAGCCACCTCAGCCAAAGGCAGTACCTTGATCCACAGAACCTCCTCTCTACAACCTCATAAACCGGATTCATCATCAAAGGAAAAGTGAAGAACAAATTAATGCAAAGACCTAACTGCACGAGAGCACTAATCAACCCTTGCCCCAAATTAGTAGTGATTATATCCTTAGTCTCCTCACCAAAAGCAAAATAACCAAGCACCCCAAAAGCACCAAACAAGACAGCAATAAAAGCCATCCCAACACCCAAAACCCTACCAAACTTCTCCTTATCTTTAGCCTCAGACTCCAAAGGCAAAACCGTTCCAATCCCTTCAAAGGCATAAACAGCCACACCAACACCATAGAAAAACACAGACAATCCCCCAAAAGCCTCCAAATGAGGCCTATTCTTAACAAAAACAAGCACATCCTCAACCAAAACAACACTCTTAGCAGCAATATCAACAGCATCAGCAAAAATACTCAACGGGGCCAAATGGGTCAAAGTCCTAATCGAATTCAACCCCAACTGAAAAGGAAAACAACCCCAAATAAACAAAACCTTAGTACTCAACCCCAAAAAAAGGGGTCCTTTATCATTCTCATCAACACCACCGTTACTGACGAGATGAGCCAAAGTAGTGGAAATGAAGATAAGGTAGCTAACGCAGAAACCGGACTGGGAAAGCACGATCATGGCGTCAACGGAGAATCTGCCAACTGGGCCGGAGATGGTGAAGCCCAAATCGCCGAAAGATTGGATTTTGGACAAGCCCAGGTGGGATTCGAGCTTGCGGCGGGTGAGGACTAGGAGCATCATGCAGTGGTAGGTGAGGAACGCGACGCAGAAGAGCATGATGAGGCCAGTGATGTAACCGGTTCTCTTGAAGCTGTAAGGGAGGCCTAGGACTCCGGCTCCGACGATGGAGATGAAGATGTTTGCGAAGGTCTTGAGGTTTGAGGAGAGTGGTGGCGATTTGGTTAAGAGTGGGGTGTCTTCGCGAGGGTATGGTGGGAGCGAGTAGGATGATGAGCTTGCTTCTTTCTCGAACCCCATTTTTATTTTAATTTGATTGATTAATCTTTGGGAATTTTGATTTTGATGTGTGATGATTGAAGAAGAAAGTGTGGCTTTGGTGTGGTTGACTGGGTTGGATTTTGATGCAGAGAGAAGAGGGTATGGAAGGAAGACGGTTGTGGGTTGTGCAAATTTGGTGATATACTGATATTATTGTTGCTGTTATGTGTCTGTGCTAATGATGAGAAGCGTTTTAACTATAATTTGAGCTTTTACCATAGTTTGATAAATCTACTTGCAGGTGCAGACCCTTGGGTCTCTGTCTGAACAACTTGCAACAATTTAGATTCGATGGAACTTGCTGAGATTCTTCCCCTGCAAAATTGGACTACGTAATTGTGGTAGTTTTGAATTTTGATTAGAATTTGGCTCGTTCGTTGAATGATTAAAATTAGATATGATTCTAATAGAATAATAGAATAAAAATAAGAGCTTTTGGTACGTAAAAGTAAGTATTAAAGTAACACGCTCCATCACACAAAAAAATAATAAAAAAAGGGGTGCTTGAGATGCGTGAGTGTGACTCTCGTGTCAGATGTGACGTTTATTGAAATCATCTTCTTCGTCTTCTTTTAATTTTATTAGGGTGGATGCCAAGTATGTGATGATATAAAATGTATAATCAACCAACTGGTGCCAAGGGTTATATTTCATCATATTAAAATAATTATTAAAAATAATAATATATTATTCTGTTAATTTCATATATAATTTTAAATAGAAAATTCATTCATAAAATGTTTCTCTTGATTTTCCTAGAAGTCTAGAACACTTCTAGTTACATAATTCTTACCCCCATGAATGGTTTAATTAACCCCGAAAAAAATGAAGGCCTTAACCAATCAACTGCTCCTAATACCGTTATCATGCCATGCCTGATATATTTGTTAAAGATATGTTTCTTCTAAATTTTGTCTTGGGAAAAACTAGTTTTAACAAGTATTCTAATCAATTTAAAACAAAATTCGCAGACCATCTCATTCCCACGTGATCCTTTCTAAGCCGAACCTCATTCATAAAAACGGCCAAAAAAGAAATGACAACCTGTTTTGTGTGGCTTTATGAACACCTTTCAATAGACGTCTCATGTTTTTGTACAATCGTGTCTATAAGAAGTGAAGAAACGTAATTGTTGTTATCATAAAGATTAAGAGCGAAGCAAAAAGCCAAATATCCAAAGTGCCTGATGGTGACAAGCTAACAACTACACTTGTCTTCACATTGCCAACCAAATTGATCCAAGTGTCGGTGAACCCATCAATAAGTTTGACTTCTTATTTTATGTTATCAACAACAATAAGAAAACGTGAAATTTGTGGTCTCTGCATTATGACAAGTTATACTATATGCACGGATCAAGCAGCTACTGAGCTGCCATCTCGGGTTGAATCAAAAGCCATAATGCTAGAATGGAAAAGGAAACTGAAGAGTATTAGCGTGTCTGTGTGGATTACAGAGACACAAAGAGGAATTCAGTTTATACTTTATAATTGGAAATGATGAATTCAGTGGAGGGTATAGCCGTGTCATTCTTATAATGGATATTTCACTCAAGAGGATCCACTCATATTATGGAAACCCATAACCGCTGAGGAAAGTTCTGCAAGAACTTCATGGGAAAACAGTTGTGGGGCTGAGTTTGCATAAATATCCAATTCAATGCTATGATTGGGTGAGTACAGATAGTATTATATGAATAGTGGGCTGAGTTTGTATGAATATCCAGTGCCATTGTTTTCTGTCATAAATATGGTGGTAGGCATACTAACACCTTTCTCGATTTATTAAAAAAATCTAAAATCATAGCCAACAGGCTAATGCTACTGAATTTAGCTGACCCATCTAAATAAAATCAAAATCCCATACGGTATTGACAGCATTAAATGAAATGCAACAAACACGTTACAATTGCTCAAGAGGTTGTTTAAATCACCAAAGGGAAAAAGTCTTGAGTCTGCATAACCTGCTAAAGAAGGTCATCTACGCTCAATATCTTACTTTTGAAATAATTTTCTTGGCTTAGACTGCATAGGAGTGAATTCCAAATAAAATGGTCAGGAAGGATGCCCTTCTCTACCATTTCTAGAAAGAGCTGCAAGGCCTTCTGAAGGTTCCCTTTCTTGCATATTACATCAATCAAAGGACTGTAAGTTTCTGTATTCGGTACACAGCCTCTTGCAGTGATGTCTTCCATGAACTTCAATGCACTTTCAACTTTTCCTTGTCTGCAAAAACCAGTGATGACAGCATTGAATGTAGATGGAACGGGAAAGCAGTTATTAGCAATCATTTCATTCATCAGCTCCACTGCTTCTCGGACACTACCATCTTGTGAAAATCTGCGAACAAGACAGTCATAAACTAGAACACTTGGAATTCCACCTTCATCAATCATCTGATCATATACCCTCTTTGCATCCTCAATTGTCCCCTGCTTGCAGTGTCCTAAAATTGTCAGGCTTCTGTCAACAGCTCTTGGAAACAATTTTCCCAACTTCGTTAGAAATTCAACTGCCTCATCAAAACGATTCAGCATGAATAGACCATATATTATGCTGTTATATGGACTGATGTACCCTCTAGAGCCTTCTTTGCTTTCCTCCATCAGCTCCAAAATCGAAAAACCATCATCGATTCTTCCTTCTAAACACAAACCTCTAATTATCGTGTCGAATGTATTGAAGTTCCATTTGATCCCATCTGTTTTCATATCATTGAAAAGATTGAGAGCCAAATCCAACATCCCAGACTCACAAAAACCAGATATTAGTATATTATAGGTTTCTACATTGGGAAGACAGCCTTTACTCTCCATCTGCTTCAGGAAATGAATCCCAACTTTCACTTTCCCCACTCCACAAAAACCCCTTATCAAGGTGTTATAAGCTACAACATCAAGTGAACCCCCCATGCTCTCCACTCTGTCCAAAACCTCAGCAGCCTCCGTCACGCGGCCCGCATTACACATACCTTCCACCACCTTAGTTGCAGAGACAACATCCGGCACAAAACCCAAGGCGAAGCTCTTCTCCAACATGACAAGAGCCTGAACTAAATTCTCCTCCTTGCAATACCCAGAAATCAAAATGTTAAAGGTAACGTCATTGGGGTCTCCCATCTCATTCATCAAGCTTCTAGCCCTCCCAACTTTTCCGTTCCTACAAAGTGCATGAAGCAATGTATTGTAAATCACAGTGTTGGGAGTGACCCCATTAGACTTGATCAACTGCAACAGCTTAAAGCCCTCACCAATCCTATTAGTCAAGCAAAGCCCTTTCATCAGAATCCCAAAAGTGTAGTCATCCCCAACAACACCACACTCCATCATGCTCTTCCTATAAAACTCCCTAGCTATGTCAATGTCCTCCTTCACAAGAACATCAAGAATCGAGTTATAAATCTTCAATGAGGGGCTGCTGTGAAACTTATAGACCAAGTCAAGGACCTTGAGGACTCGGCGGGTCATGTGGGCGCGGCCGAGCCCCCGGATGATGGTGATGAAGATGGTGTCGGCAGGAGGGGAGCCAATTGAGTCAGGCATTTCGTCGAGCAGTTGCTTGACAGTATCGAAACGGCGGAAGGTACATAGCTTGTGGATCAAGGCACGGTATGTGGATTGAGAGTGGGCAAAGTTGGGCAAGGAGGAGGCCCACCTGAAGGTTTCCAGGGCCTGAGAAGCGGATTTCTGGTCCAGGATGAGGTGGCAGACATGGTCATGTGATGGGGTAGATGTTGATGATGATGAGGATGAAAGGGAATGCGTTTGGAAGGTGAAGAAAGAGGAGACAGTGGTGAGAGAGTTGGAGAAGGTTGAAGAGAATCTGGAATATGGCAACGCCTTGCAGAGGTTTGGCATGCGGTCTCAATTTCTAGTTTGCACTTACGGTTGCCAAAGTGTTGGAATTCTCGTTAACTGATTAAGTATGCCCGTTCATAAAAAAAAATTCCTTTCTGATTTTCACTCCAACCAAACATGCCCTTAAAATTGATTGATTCCGTGTTTGGTGAAACCTTACCAGCACCTCTGTATAGCGTAGAAGGAAGCCAGCCAATAACAGGAGAAGAACCAGCAAGACCCAAAGCAAAGGCCTTTGATATTATCGAAAGATAATTTTTTTTTTTTAATAGATACGGTAATAAAATACAAGATAATTAGCTTGTTTGGATGTAATTTTCAAAAGAGATTTTTTTTTATTAAAGTAAAAATTTATTTATATTTGGGTGTAATATCAATTTATATTTGAATGTAATATTAAAATATCTTTTTTCAGAAGTTGAAAACTCTCACTTCTTGAAAAATAACATTTTTAATTTTTTTCTAATAATTCTGTTTCTACTTAAAAAAAATTATTCAAATATATTGAAAAACATAGAAAGATAATTTTTTATTAAAAAATATGTCCAAACGAGCTTAATATTACACATGTTTGCAAGTAAAAAAAAAAAAGAACTCACTAAATAAACTTATTATATGCATATTTTTAAATTAATTATTACAAGTACCAAGCATTTTTAACAAGGTGAACAAAGATAAATTAGTTAATCACATGAGTGTTTCACTTGTTAATATTTTAAAATTGAAACTTTATTATCTGGTAAAAGAAAATAAATTTATTATATTACACATGTGAAGAAATATATATATATATAGACACACACACATAGTCAAATCTAGCTCACACATTGTTAGGATGTTCTAGTTCCTTTTTTACTTAGGTTTGTTAAATTCACTATGGCTTCTTTTTTTTTCTTCATGTGATACTAATCTCTTCTAAATATATTATTTATTATATAATAGAAAAAATGACAGTGTAATAATTTCATAAATATATAAATTTTTTAAATAAATTTTACAAATATGGGAATGGAGTGGATTTCAGCATATTTATAGGAAAAGTCAGTCTAATTTATCATTAAATTTATTATGCTAATAGATAACCAAAGCACAAGAAACGAAAAAAAAAAATGGAGCCTATACAATTACATGAATTTATAAGAAAATCTAGATCATAGAATGCAAGATGTCGCAGTTCTTGTCACAAGGGCCATGGCATTGCCACGGCATACGGTCAACAGTTAACACAAATGGCAGAAGAAGGAGCCACGTGTGAGTCCCCCAGTCTCCCTTTCAAATGGCGAGCCGCAAAAGCTGCAATTGCCAATCACTTTGATTGATATCATATATATATTATTACCTGCCACTCAATTACCCTTCTCTTTCCTCTCCTTAACGGTTCATTCATTCCCTCCTTCTCTCTCTATTTCGGTCTTCCTTTTTCTGCTCTTAATCTTCACCCTTTCACCTCTAAATGCTACAAAGCTCCATGCTCATTATTGCCACCACCATGTGTTTTGTTCCATGGATTCTACCAGCTTTCAAAGCCTACCCTTTTTTCCTTGGCACATGACAACATGCTCTTGTGATCTGCGTTCTGTGTTTCACGTTGTTGGGTTGGTTTGAAGTGTTAGTTATTAGTTGTTGGGCTCTTTTCTTGGATCAAGTGCAACCCCCTTGTTTTGGAACAGCTGTTTCTTGCTGTGTGACATCTTCTCATGAGGTTGTCTAATATTGGCTTGTGTTAACCACTGTGCCCCGGTTGTTTCAACAGTTTTGTTTTCAATTATAATTTTTCTTCATTGGCAAATTAAAAGGGTAATTTTATTTTGGAGGCGTGTTTGTTTGATTGGTTGGATTGTGTTATGGGATCTCAAGGATGGCACCAGGGCCTGGTTGCACATCTCAGACAACTTCTATATTGAGTGGTGGTGAGTGCATCAAGGGAATAAGTAGCAGTGAGTCTTCCATGGAGGATCAAAACGGTGACACAGTTGGGAATTTGAATCAGAACATCGGGAAGCCTCCAAGGGACCTTTCTGTCATGCGCCACTGCAGCAGCTCCTCATGGTTGGCTGAATCGGTTAGTATAATAAAATATAATTACCATGTTTATCATTCAAGTCATCTTGGATATTGATATGTATGTGCCATCAGTTGTGAAGCCATCAATGGCTGAGAGGTGATAGTAACTTTTGTGAGGACATTAATTAATATTCTCATGATTACCTGGGAATGAGATTTCCTTGATTATATATGTTAGGATTACATGGACTGTGGTTGTACAATTACAATCTCAATAAAGCCGATCTTTTTCAAGCCTCCCCCTCACTTTGTTTTTCCTAATAAACTATCTAGCGGATAAATTATAAACTGCATTGTGCCACTGTGTTAATTAGCCAGATCTCTGACTGAAATTTTAAAGTAGGCACATTCGTGTTAAATGGAGCCTCCCTCTTCCTCCTCCTTCAAATTACAATGTTACTCTCAATTATTGAATTATAGCAACTCTTTTTTTTCAGATATCTCAACTGAAAGTATGATTTGCAATTTAACATATGTGAACCGTGCATGGCTTTTCTAAAATTGCATCCATTAAAGTGCAGTTTGATAGAAACTTATGATTTAGGAAAGCTCAGCACATATACATTCCTTGGTTATTGTTATCTTGGACTTGCACACATTAATTGTTGTCTTACAAAAGAGGCTGAAATCCGACTAAATCTGTTGCACATTGCAAAATGACAATAAAGTTTTTAGAGGATATTGTAGATGACTATTAGAAGTGGCAGCCTTACAGTAAATTTCCTTTGAAGTTGGTAACATGGAATTATACCCTCTAAACCTTTGAGCAAGTTCTGGTGCTTGATGGTTCATACCATACCTTGATCTATTTGTGTCAGGCAGCGTTATTAAGCCTGTGAAAGCATGGAAAGAAAACTGCAATTTTTGTTGGGTTGTTTATTTGTTCAAGTAGTGGTGATGCTTTTTTTCACCCATATATCATCTTATTGTCTCAATTCTGAACTAATAATCATGAGTTATTCTCTTCTGTTTAGGAATCAGATATTATGATTATAGGCTTGAAACCAACCGGTGAGGACAAGTCAGAGTTTTCTCCAATCTTGCGGTCTGGAAGCTGTTCTGAAAAAGGACCAAAGCAGTATATGGAGGATGAGTTCAGCTGTGTTGATATTCTCAGCGAATACACTGGTCCAGGAGTGGACCTTCCTTCTCCAGCAGCATTTTATGGGGTATGTTCTTCACGTTTAGTTAGACCAGTTCCATTATTCACCTCATGGAATAGGTCAATTCACTTCATATGTGGAGTGATTAATCTTCAAGATACTAATTTCCAGGTCAAATAAATGAATTTTTTGTTATCACTGATTAACCACATGGGCATAAAATATTTAGAAAGATTAATACTAGAACTTCATTTTGTACAATCCACAACCATTTGCAATTCCTTTTCGATACTCATGGAGCTTGTGTGCTGTTAATATCTACAGGTATTTGATGGGCATGGTGGTATTGATGCTGCATCATTTACCAGAAAGAACATCCTTAAGTTTATAATTGAAGACTCTCATTTCCCATCCGGCATTAAGAAAGCTGTAAATAGTGCGTTTGTGAAGGCTGATCATGCATTCAAAGATGCTAGTGCTCTTGATAGTTCTTCAGGCACCACTGCTCTGATAGCCCTCGTGTTGGGAAGGTAAGCACTGTGGCTACTTGTATGTGTAGGGACTCTCTGCCAGTTCCATTATTTGAACACAATGATCTAGACACCAGAATCAGGCACAAGGTGATTGCTGTTTAAATAAGTGCCGTGTCGAATTGACATATTGTCTTTAGTAACAATGCACATCCGTTATTAGTTAAGATCATGTTCAGCGCTTACATAACTGAAAGCCATATATACCAATCACTATATGTCAATTTGAGTGTCTAAGGGCTATAAATGTATAAAAACAATTTCTCATTCAATATTCATGCATGCATGTCACTGCTAGTAAATAGTGTTAGGAGGTAATAATTAACTGTATCAGTACTATCTCTTTGTCACAAGCATTCTCGATGTTGTAATTATGCAGGGCTATGCTAATTGCCAATGCAGGAGATTCCCGTGCAGTGTTAGGCAAAAGGGGCAGAGCCATTGAACTCTCTAAAGACCACAAACCAAATTGCACTTCTGAAAGATTAAGAATTGAGAAACTAGGCGGTGTGATATATGATGGATACCTCAATGGCCAACTATCGGTGGCTCGTGCTCTTGGAGATTGGCACATCAAAGGTTCCAAAGGCTCAATAAGCCCCTTAAGCTCAGAGCCAGAGCTAGAGGAAATTGTTCTGACAGAAGAAGATGAGTTCTTGATAATGGGTTGTGATGGATTATGGGATGTGATGAGTAGCCAGTGTGCTGTTACAATGGTGAGGAGGGGGCTCATGCAGCACAATAATCCCACAGAATGTGCAAGAGTACTTGTAACTGAGGCACTGCAACGCAACACATGTGACAATCTAACTGTTGTGGTGGTTTGTTTCTCCAAAGATCCACCTCCTAAGATTGAGATTCCTAAGTCGCATAGGAGGAGAAGTATTTCAGCTGAAGGGCTGGATCTTCTCAAGGGTGTCTTGACTGGTAGATGAATGATTAAAGCTAGATATACTTGTTAGTGATTTTTATACATATTGATTGAATTCGGTATTTATATAATTGGTAGGAAATTCATTTTTGTTTTTTGGACTAACTGGTATCTCTTCTAATTCTGAAGATACAGTTTGCTTAAATGTCAATCATAATATGACATAGCTTGTAAACAACTTGAAGTTGGAAGCATCAATCATATTCAGCTTGTACTATATGATTATTGTGAAATTGATCAGCTTGAAAGCCTTCAGAATCATTTGAACAGGGGATAAGTTTCAATAAACAGAAATAAAGGCCTAATGATAAAACATACAAAATGATGCAAAAACAAATATTGTACAAAGATAAAACATAAAAAATGAAAACAAATATAAAATGTGTAAACGCATACATGGGGGAGGAAATAAATGCAGATAATTGAAAAACTATTATTAATAGATATAATTCACGAAATATATTTGATGTAATTAGTGACTAAACTCCATTTGCACTAATCCACATGTCCTTATTTTCATCATTCACATTTAGAAGGAAAATCCTATTTTAAAGCTTGAAGCATCTACTAGTCAGCTTGCCAGCCCAGCATTTCGGTTTTAGTAGGAACCACAGGTCCAAGTTGGTGCAGTCCTGATCCTCTTTCAATCTTTGATCTCATTGTGACTGTGATTTGTAGCAGCATCAATTTGTTCAGAACATTCTTGACAAGTCAATGGCCAGCCAAAAAGATCAACTTATGGTAAATGCAGTCACCATATCGGACATTTAAAACTGTGACACTCAAAAACAGCACTGTAAAAACCTGTTTCTATTAGACCTAAGTACGATGATTTTTTCCCCCCAACGTAATGGACCAAAATTGCCTATGATTATAGGAAGCAAGACATTGATTAAAACTCCCTAAGCATTGGTGAATTCAAATTCAACATCAAAACCCATCTTCTCTTCCGTTGGGACCAAAGACCAATGCATGCTCTGCACATTACTTTCTCATCCTTCAAGATGCAATCAAAATTAATAGGAATAAAACGGTGCAAAGGATGAAACGAAGTTACTTACCGTTTTTCTTGGCCTTACAGTCATCATTAGGAAGTGAAATGAGACTCTCTGTATACAAGGTGAAGCTAGCAACCAGAAATTGTCGACCATTACAATGCTGAAGCCTCTGTCCGACATCATATTTCGAAAATACTTTTGACTTAGCATGAAATCCAACAATATGATCACCATCATTTGATAAGCTTATAAGACGAAAGCTCAGTTGAAACTTTCCATACAACAACTTCCAAGATGACTGCACTTTATATTCTTTCATCACCCAAATCTCAAGTCCATCACGGCCACGAAACTCACAGGCTAGGCATCCCCCTAGTTCAATAAGACGGAGAGGGTAATGGAATACCAGAAGCGGTAGAGATATCTCCGAAAAACTCCTGTCCTTCAAGTCAAAGACAAGAATAAAAAAATCAGCATCAGGAAGATTATAAGGGAAAGCCAACCAATGAAATGCACCATTGAAGAAGAACGCACGACACTGCAGTAAATTCCTTGAGAGATAGGGCATGAGAAGGGCAACCCCAAAACTCTTCCATGAGTTGTCTCTCACGGAAAAGAAATCGAAGTGGCCTTGCATGTTCTTATCATCCCACCAAGCTACAACAACCAAGTAGTCATCCCTTGATGGGTAGTACCCAAGGCCATAGAGAGTCACATATCAATCAAGACAAAAAGGCGAGACGTTAGAACATCCTTTTCACGTGGCACAATATGAGAGTACGATCGATATTTGTTTGTGGGCACCAGTTGATGGGTTCCATACAACCAAATATGGGTAGTTGT
>JAVHNL010000097.1:0-50000 GCA_031216105.1 Dalbergia cultrata
AAAATGGCTTCTTTTATAATCTCTTACTAAATATATTCAGATATAAATTATTTTATCTGATCCTACCTTTTTCAACGAGGCAAATCAGCTTTGTCTCTAATTTTCTCTAGTTTTTGTAGATTAGAGATCTTTTGATGAGAATAAATCACTAAATTTAGTCTCAAAATAAGTCATGCTAATATCAACTAGCTTTCAAAAAGTGAAAAGCAAAAATATTAATCATTGCAGGTTTATAAAAACATGATCATGCTATTCCTGAATTGAGCGTTCAAAGCTCAAATGACAAACATACATGAATAGCACCTAGCAATAACACTTCATTTATAAATCCATCAGTTGTATTACAAAATAATCAAGTCAATCATAGTAAGACACAAATATATGAATAAAGGTACGAAAACATATATTTCCAAATTCGTAAAACCCATTGAATATGAATGATATACCTTAGATCAGGGTTAATTTAACAAAAATAAAAAAATTCATTAGCTTCATTTATGAATCCATGAGTTGTGTTACAGAATAATTACAATATGAACAAAGAAATAAAGAAATATCCATACTCATAAAATCCCATCGAATTGGAATGATATACCTTAAATCATGTTTAATTTTTTTTTTTTAAAAAAATAAAGATCCTTAGCTTCAAGGATGTACTCCACCAAAAAAGATCATTTCGATTTTCACAATATTGACATTACGTTGAAGGCGATTTCCAAATGGATGTCTTCCTTGGTCATCCTGAAAAGAGTACATAACCTAAACTAAACAAATCTACTACTCGTATTTGGCATCATCCTTGAACAAGCTGTTCTGTACTTGCCAACCTAAACTGCCACAACCTGTAAGTCATTGAACTTCAGGGGCAATAGCACTAAATTATTCTTGAGGTAAAGGTACTCACCAGCACTATACCCAAAAGAAGACACGTCTTCAAGAAGGCATTTGCTAATGATCTTTCCTTGGTTTTCAAAACATTTTAGGGTTTCAAATCCCGATGTATTATTCCAGTTCATGCAGATGAACAAGCTCGGACAGTACATCCTATGTTGCAACACAAAAGTGAAAGTCAATGTGTCAAAACCAAATAAACTTAGAGTACAAAATAAAAATTTAGAGTGACATTCAAAACCAAATAAATTTAGAGTACAAAATAAGACTTTAGAGTGGCATCCATGTTTTAGCTATCAGTGAATGAGGACAACTATCAAAATGGAAACAATCTTGGATCCTTACTTTGCATTCGTAACCATTCTTTTTTGTTTATTGTTATCCTTTCCTCCAGCGTTTTTGCTACCATATTTTTTACTCTTTTTTTTTTTATACCATCGTTATATCCATTTTTATTTTAGTCGATTATGCCATTTTTTTTTTTAGTTGAAGCTGCTATCTTTGATCTAGCATCATATTTATTACCATCCATTCTTTCATGAATGTTGTCTTCCATTAATTATAGCAACCCTCCTCCGCACAACTTTGACCAAATAGATTTTCTTATCCTAAAAACTAAGCTACCCTATACCTCTGAACATCAAGCGGATGTTAGTCTCAGAAATTACTATGTTGGTTGCTATTGATGGGCACTACAACACTTGTCAGTATTATGCCTGGGCTAATAGCTTTTACTCACCATCTTATATGCCTATGTTGAGAAGCAAATATAATTGTATTCCATATATCACATCTATTAATAGTCTAGCAAACCAAGACTTTGTTTTCCTAACCTCATCAATTTCAGTAACAGAGATGATGGATAGCCATTTCCTTTTCAAAGATATTGCATGCATCTGGGTTTTTTAAAAAGATTTTGAAGCTTGGTCCTTACCAAACACCAGGTTTTTTGGTAACTGTATTCCATATATCACATCTATTAATAGTTTAGTAAATTTGAATGAAATCATCTAAGCTGCATATACAACGCTCCAGAGCAAGGTAAACAAAATCATGATCATATTCCACCCCATACCATCTGACGATGTTTGGATGATGGTCAAATGCAATGAGATTTTGGGTTTCTTTATGGGCAACATCATGATGAACCTGAACAAAACGTTTGACAGCAACTGCCAGACCTTCATATATCCCCTCAAAGACAATGGTACCATTACTACCCTTGGCAATTTCTTTATTTGATACAAATAGCTTACCGATCATGTGCCCATCAACTTTATTTGTCACTACATCCAACCACTATAGCGGTGCCTCACAATGACAGAATAGTGCAAAATGATATAGTTTCACTTAAGAAGCTCCCTACCCCTATAAATACCCTTTCCAAAATTCCTAAGCCTTGAATCACTTTCCACCCTCCCCACTCTAAACCCTACTCAATCTTACTTCCTCCAAGCTTCAAGGTAAGATATTCATGCTAGTTTATGCTTTTTTTCTTCTTATTCTTCTATGTTCTTCAGTTGGGTGTTATTATTTCTTATTATTGTCAAGTGAAAGTACTCTGTCAATGTTTCTATAGTTGTTCTAAAGTTGTTAAAATTATTCGTGTGTTTATGTTGCTCTATTGTAGTCATTGGTATTATTTCAAATTTTCAAGTTCAAGTTGATTGTGGCCACATACTCCCAGCCCCAAACGATGAGTGGGTTCGAACTCATGACCTATTTTTAGTTAAGAGAAATAAGTTTTTGTTATTATTGATCAGGAATTGGAGTACAATATATACATTTAGATACTAGCATAATTCTTATAAACTAGAAGCTACTGACTTAGTTAATAGAAATACAAAATTAAAGGTACTAACTCAGCTAATACTAAAGTAACAGAAATACAAAGTTAAAGTGCAAGTTAATCTAAACAGAATTGAGTTATTCAAAATACTATGATGCTATTGTACGCCCCCTCAAGAGGAAGTCTCCATTGAGAACTTTCATCTTGGCTTTCAAATTTTCAAATTTCGAAAGAGAAAGGGGCTTGGTCATGAGGTCTGCAAGTTAATCTTGTGCAGAGACATGAGCAACCTGAAGAGCACCAGCTTGGACTTGTTGGCTAACAAAATGGAAATCAAGAGATATGTGCTTCATTTTAGAGTACAGTATCGGATTTGAACATAAGTATGTAGCTCCAATATTATCATAGAATAAAATTGGCTTGACTGATTGAGTGAATTGGAGTTCAGTGAGAAGGTTTTGGAGCCAAAGTAACTCAGAAGTTGCTGCAGCAACTGCCCTATACTTTGCTTCAGTGGAGGATCTAGCAATTGTTCTTTGTTTCTTGGAGCTCTATGAAATTGGATTGCCACCAAGAAATATTATATATGCTGAAGTAGAAGTGCCGTCATCTGCATTGCCACCCCAGTCTGCATCAGAATAAGTGACAAGATTGAAGGAACTGGTTCTGTTAAGGTGAATACCAAAGTTGATAGTGGACTTCAGATATCTCAATAACCGTTTAAGATGTTAAAGATTATGCATAGTTGGCTTATGCATGAATTGAGACAGTTCGTTAATAGCAAATGATAAGTCTGGCCTAGTTAGATTCAAGTACTACAAGGCACCAATAACCCATCTATAATAAGTAGCATCTGTTACAGAAGATCCATCATGAAGCTGAATTCAGTATAAGAGAGTAGAGTTGGATGTCTTTGCACCTACCATGTCAAACCTAACCACCTTGATGAGGAATAAGTTCAATCCCAAGAAAGTAGTGAGGTATGCCCAAGTTTTTCAGAGAAGATCGATGTGATAAAGCCATCATGAAATCATTAAGAAACTGATCATTGTTACCTGTTATTAAAAGGTCATCAACATATGCCAGAAAATATGCAAGTGTACCACGATTGGAGTAAATAAACAGTGATGGGTCACTCTTGCTAGTTTCAAAGCCATATGAGTTGATAAAATATTTAAGCTCTTGATGCCAAGCTCGTGGAGCTTGTCTTCGACCAAAAATGGCTTTGTTGAGTTTGCAGACATAATTAGGATGGAGATTGTGCTTAAAACTAAGTGGTTGATCCATGAACACTTCTTCAATTAAAACACCTTGAAGAAAAAGCATTATTGACATCTAATTGGTGCATGGACCATGAGTGACTCAAGGCAAAAGTGAGGATAATTTTAATTGTTTGAGGCCACACTACAGGAGCAAAAGTATCATGAAAATCTATCCCCGGTAGTTGGGTGAAGCCTTTTGCAACTAATCTGGCCTTGTACATGGAAATGGAACCATCAAGATTTCTTTTAGTGTGAAACAACCACCTGCAACCAGTTACATTTTGAGTATTGGACCTTGGCATAAGTGACCAAGTACCATTTCGAATCAAAGCATCAAATTCTTCTTCCATAGCCTGGTGCCAATGAGCATGTCTCATGGCTTCTCTCATATTGGATGGTTCAAGATTTTCTGGAATAGGATGTTTGATTGATGGCAGCAAAAATTCTTTTGGGTTTGAAGATGTTGTTTGAGATCTAGTTACCATTGAATGTTTGTGATTAGATTTGTTAGAAGGTGCTGGAATCATATTAGGTGGAGAATGTACCAAGTACCATTTCCGATCAAGGCATCAAATTCTTCTTCCATAGCCTTTCGCCAATGAGCATGTCTCATGGATTTTCTCATATTGGATGGTTCAAGATTTTTTGGAACAGGATGTTTGGTGGCAACAAAAATTCTTTTGGGTTTGAAGATGTTGTTTTGAGATCTAGTTACCATTGAATGTTTGTGATTAGATTTGTTAGAAAGTGCTGGAATTATATAGGTGGAGAAGGTAATGAAGAAGGTTGGTGAGTAGAATTACCTAGTAAAGGAGGTGAAGACAGAAGCTGCTCAGTGGAGGGAGCATTGGAATTTGTCTCGGTGGAAGGTATGCTATATGTGGGAGTGGATGCAAGTATTGTTGGAGAAATGTTGGTATTTTTTGTGGATGTGGGTGAAGGAAAAATTGGTTGTTGTGTAGGTTGCTGAAGAGGCAGAATTATAGGTGTAGAGGTTGAGCTTGGGAGATGATGATGTTGAGAAGGGTGTTTAGTGGAGGAAGATTTGGAAAAATTTATTGTAGAAAAAATTAAGGAAAGGTAAGAGAAATGATCATCAAAGAAGACAACATGTCTATAGATGTAGAGTTTGTTGGAGGTGGGGTCAAGACACAAATATGCATGTTGAGATGCAGAATAGCCTACAAAGATGTGTGGAAAAGACCGAGACTCTAACTTATGTTTTGTGTAAGGCTTTAACCAAGGAAAACATAAATAGCTGAATGAATGTAAATGTAAATGATTTGGACTAGAATGAAACATGATTTCAAATGGAGATTGCATTTGAAGATTATGAGTTGGCATGCGATTAATGAGATATGTTGCTGTTTGACATGCATATGACCAGAATGTAAATAGAAGCTTAGAATGATGCATGAGAGCACGTGCAATCTCTACAATGTGACGATGTCTCCATTCTACTTATGCATTGTACTCTGGTGTGTGCGGTGGTGTAGTGAAATGTGATATACCATGTTCAGAGAGAAAGGAACGTAATTTGAGAAATTCTCCACCATTTTCAGAATAAAAAGAAACAATTGGTAAATTAAAAAATTTTTCCACGACAGCCTTGAATTGAGGAAAAATAGTAGAAACATCAGATTTATTCTTTAAAGGGCACAACCAAATGTATTTCGAGAAATAATCTACAAAAATCAAGTAATAGAGAAAGCCATCTATAGACTTAGTTAGAGCAGGACCTCATACATCACAGAAAATTATTTCAAGTGGCCTAAAACTAGATATTGTAGATCTTGTAAAAGGCAGCTTATGACTCTTGGAGTTGCAACAAAAAACACATGGTTGAGTTGTGCCAGTTTTTCTTTGATACTGAGATGCCAAATGATTGAAAATGCTAGTAGAAAGATGTCCTAATATGTGATGCCAAGTGGATGTGATGAACGCTATAGGTTGTGGTGAGGATGGAAGGTGATAAAGACCATTCCTATGCTGTCCTTTGATGATAGGACCTCCCATCTTCAGATCCTTCAACACAAAGTAATTAGAGAAAAATTCAATGGAAATTGGGTTAGTTTGGCAAAGTTGAGAAATAGAGATTAATGGCCGAGAAATAGAGGGAACATGAAGGACATTAGAGAGTATAATTGATGTGCTGAGGTGGGAAGAGAAATTTTACCAATATGAGAGATATGTATGGCATTACTATCACCAACAATGACTTAATCTGTGCCATTATATGGTGTAGTCAAATCAAGCTAATCCAGGTTGTTGGTTATGTGGTGACTTGCACCCGAGTCCGAAATCTAGTCAAAGTTTGCAGCATGTGTTGAAACTCTTGCATGATGAGCTTGATGCTTTTGAATTGCCATGATTTTGTAACAAACCTTGACCATATGACCAGGTTTCTCACATAATTGCCAAATTACTCTCTTTGATTTTCCAAGAGAGGTGGGCCTTGAGGCCTGAGTGGGAGGCATATGCAAAGCTGGTCCTTTATAATTAGATGACTTCACACGATGAGCAGTATTTGCTGTTGTGACAGTAGGGTTATCGGTTAGAGAATCTGTTCTTTGAAGAAAAGCTCAAAATCTGTGAGCATGGCATGTAATTCATCAAACTAAATTGAGTTTTCACTTGCACGGATAGCAATAGAGACTTCTTTGTATTCTTGTCCTAAGCCGTTCAAAGTGTGAATAACCAGGTCATCATCATCAACAAGAATATCAATTGTGGCTAATTCATCAGCAATGGACTTAATGCTGGTGAGATGTTCAGAAATGGATTTGGAACCTTTGAAGGGCTAAGACAGTTTTTCCTTTAGATGCAGAATATGTGATCTTGTCTTGCTACCAAAGGCTTTGTGTAAGACATCCCAAGCTTGTTTGGATGTCTTGACATTGCCTAGCATGGTGATAATATTGTGATCAGCACAATTTATGATCGCATGCAAAATGAGCTAATCTTGACGAGTCCAATAAGAGAAATCAACATGGTTAGTAGCAGGACAAGAGTTTGAGCCATCAATGAATCCAATCAGATCATAACCAACAAGTAGTGCATTCATTTGCACTTTCCAGGCAGTGTAATTGGAGCTGTTGAGTTTAAGGAATGTTGTACATTGAGTACAACTACAGATTTGGGTGCAGAAAGGTTAGAATTTGGATCTAGAGAGACAAGATCACTAGGATCACTAGAGGTTTTGGAAATGGCAATAGAGGCCATGATGAAATGAGGATCGAAATGTTGTTAAGCTTTTGACTTCTGATACCATATAAGAGAAATAAGTTTTTGTTATTATTGATCAGGAATTGAAGTACAATATATACACTTAGATACTAACAGAATTCCTATAAACTAGAAGCTACTAACTCAGCTAATAGAAATACAAAATTAAAGCTACTAACTTAGCTAATACTAGAGTATCAGAAATACAAAATTAAAGTGCAAGTTAATCTAAACAGAATTGACTTATTCAAAATATTATGATGCTGTTATATATGCATCATGGTTGTTAAACATTGAATCAGAGATAAAAAATTGTATAGATATGAATCTACAAGTAGAGATATATTATGAATGTGATTTTTTTACAAATATTAAAAGCTATGATTCTTTTGATTATAGCATCAGTATATGTTTTAGAAAACTATGGGACCATAATAGATATGTTATGTGCTATGAAAATGTTTTACATGTACAAGAAAAGGATTTATTAAGAAATTATGTATGGTAGCAAGATGCTATTTTATCAAACATATTTTTAAGAGTTTATGTTATCACTATGTTTTCAAAACTTCAGATTTCAGAATGTTTATGGAGTATTAGTTAATATATATTGGCAAAAATATTGAACAGAGTATGATTTAGCTTCTTGAACAAAAATGTTATTTTGGTTTCAGATTTTTCATGGTTGTGAACCATATTAGTTTTGAAGTATGATATTAGAGTTATCTAGTTTATGAAAAATATGTTAGTTTGAGAGATGATTTAGAAATTCAATCATAAAGATTTTACAGCACATATGTATCTATAATTCATAGCAGTTGGTGGGCGGGGGCCTTGAAATCACAATATTTGCAAATGGGTGATTATTTGGACATGATTTCATAGCCGCAGTTATGCTAAGGTTAGACTGTTAGAGTTATGTGAATCCAGAGCTCTCAAAATATTAAGAGATTTTAAAAATTTCTAGATTTAATTCACTTTCTGCTCAAACTAGTTTAGATGGTAGAGATAAAGAAACAGATAATGAGTTAACGATTGTAAGAGATCGTTGACCTTAGTACCAAGTAGTCTGCCAGAGGATAATTTCACCTCGGAGAAATCATAGACGGAACCTTGTTAGGTGTTCAATTCAGATCCTTTGAGGAATCCATAGAGTTCAGGGTAGATTCAGATAAATATATTATGTCATATTTATTATGTATAACTAGAGAAATTTATTATTATGCCACATGTTTTATGCATAACTAGAGAAACTTCGGGACCTTGTAAGGTGCCTATAGAGATCAGAGGAATTCAAAGATAGCTATTATTATTATTATTATTATGTTCGACATACGATTTCTCAAGGCTCTACCGCACCATAAGTTAAAATGATTTTTGGATAGATTATAAATTTAGAAATGTTTTTCTATGAATCTATGAATTTAGATAGCTATGAATGTAAATATCAAAGGATTTATACTTGTTGCGTATATATTGTATTTATGTATATCCCTTGGACGTCCTATGCGGGTTGTGGATGAGAATCCACTCACTGAGTCCATTGACTCACCTTTCTCCTTACAATTGCAGGTCCAGTTGTTGCATAGTTACCGATCCGATAGCCCATAACTATCCTTGGGTGAGGTTTACATTGTTGTAAGGCTTATATTAGGCTTATATTAGAGTTAGAGTACTCCAATAGATATGTGATATGCAGGCAGGATCCAAGTCATACACTTATTTTTAGACTATGTGTTTAATTTTAGAATTAAAAACATATATGTATATGTTTACAGATTTTCTGAGTATGGTTATGATGTTTTCAGAGTTTTGTTTATTAAAGTATTTCAATCTTATGAATTCAGCTATTAGATTTTGGAATAAAGATTTAGATGAAATTAAACCAAAAAAGGAATTAAAATATCATTTTCCTAATTAAAAAACAATTTTTGTAAAAAAAAAAAAGAATCCGCCACAAACGAATTTTTAAAATCTGGTAAAGGTGTTCTAGATATTAATTTCTATATAAACTCTTTAGTCCATTCATACAATGTAGATCTCATTTCTAGCCGTAGTATGTAGCAGAGCGAGTATGAGAGATTCTTAGAAAAAGTGTTTGAGAGTGTTAAAAAAAAAAAGTGTGAATGAATAATACAGCATATATAATAGTTTATTTTTATGGTGAAATTGTTACAAATACTAATGAAGGTGTCACATTTATATGTGAGATACCATTTAACTTTTTCAGTCCCTACGCTTTATTGTATGTGAAGCTAGAAAATGGATTGTGTTTATCAATAAATAATGACACTCCAGATGTGTGTGTTTTTTCAAATAAAGGTATAATTGGGTTTGATTGGTTTGAGTCTAGAGGAAAAACAAATCCAAACCAATCATTTTAGGTTCAAATGACACTCTAGATGTGTGTGTGTTAATAAACCCATGTAACGCATGTAACAGCTTATTCTAAACTCAAATTTTATCGCTGAAGACTGTAATACTTAAAAAATTAGGGATGTAATTATTTTAGGATTAAAATTTATAATGATTCATTAGACAATAATATGAAATAATAATAATAATCAATAATCCTAATATTTAATTATTTTTTCACATATTTATATTTGCTTTTCATAATATGTCGCTTGCTTTCTAGTTTTTGTGGATTTGCAAAATAATTATAGAATTAACCTTTCTTGAGTGACATCTCATCATGTCATTTTTTTTTCTTTTGATAAAAATATAGCTCAAACCCACCAGGAAGCAAACAAAAAAGTACATTAAAAAAGTAGTGTATCTAAGTAAGCCAGACGAGAAGAAATAAAACATAAAGAACATCAATCACAAGAGACATGCCAGATAAAAGAAAATATATACAAAGCGACAACAACAAGAATAAACATATTCCATCACTAACCCATTTGACATTGCCATCAAAGTTAGGAATAGAGACCACAAAAAAAAAAAATCATAAATCAAATCCACCACAAATTTATAAATCCATCTAGGATTGATGATAACGAGAATTCCTCCAAGCACCTTCTCATGCAATCAGCATTTATGATTTCATTTATATTACATGAGTCATAGAAAACACGCCATATGAATGCCAATAAGAAAAGAATGACTACCATCAAAACTTCTGGGGCATTATTTGAACATATAGGTTAAGCAAATGGAGTTTAAAGAGGAAGTTGTCACACCAGCCTTTAATCCAATAACCCAATCTTATCAAAATATTTTAAATTTCTACCCTTTTGTCTAATAACCCAATCTTATCAAAATATTTTAAATTTCTACTTCCCAATTTGATTGGAAGCCTTTAGAAATCATCTTATTCCTCACCAATTAGATAGTCCAACAAACAACATACAGTAAGCTAGCCAAAGCTTTTTTTTATATCAAACCCTCTAAATTTAAAGAGCTTCCAAATGACAATTTTAATTTCGTTCAACATACTTTATAAGTTATAAAATTTATTTGAATTCAATAAATATTTTTCTTAAAAATACACCATCAACTTTTCCAATTTTTTTTGTTAATTTGAATAATAATTATAGGTATAGAATTAACCTTTCCTGATTGGGATAGATTCATGTCAATTTTGAAGAACTTGCAAGTAACAATTTTAAGTCTGTTTACCATACTTAATAATTTATAAAATTTATTTAAATCAATTTTTTCTTAATCTTTAAGAGGATTACACACACACAGAGAGAGAGAGACAGATATATATAGGAACTGTAGATTTGTAATTTACAAGAATGTGGCCACTTGGGGAATAAGATGACTGCACAACTTCTGTTACACAAAATACTGTACTCTTTACATGGATTAGCTCTGAATTTGTATTTTTAAGTGAAAAAAAAAAATCTATATGGCTATTCACTAAGTGTGTCAAAGTTTAAAAATATCATTCAAGGGTCCTAGTCTCTAAGCCCTAAGCCTAGAAATTATACAAATTGTGTTACATTGTAACTGAACTAAACTAATCAGTGGCCACACATGGACATTATATTACAGTCTTGAAATGTTTCCCTTTTGACAAGTCTTCAAGAAACCCAAACAAGGGTAAGCCACTAATCAATGCCTCTAAAATACCTTTGAAAACAATCATCCTCCTTGCAATACTTGGATATAACTTTGTACACTTCAATTAAGAGCCTCGGGAATCGACTTGCGAAATAGTCATTGAATCCTTCAGGAACAGGTCCTACCAGTTCCTGATAAGCCAACAAGATGAAAATCATAAGCCATATGCCTAGAGAGTTAGCTTGCATATCTACAAAGTCTAGCTTATTCTCATATCCTAAAATTTATACTCCAAGACATACCATATGTTAACAAAGATGCAGGTTGACTTTCTATATTAAAAGCCATCACCAACAAATAAGAATCATCTACAAAAAATTAATTATTATAGGCAATGGAACCTCTAAGGCAACTAACCAGACTCAAATGTTTCAACTTTCCTAGTCAACTCTCATCTTCAACCATAGGGAAAAAATAAAAAGTGTCCAAGGAAAAACCTGGATTTCTTGAGGCAGTTCTCTATAATGATTTAGCTTGTTTCTCATGACTCTTAACAAGTCTCGAACACTGTCAAATTTGTATCGCCGATATCGACCAATGTTGGTAATGAAAGCTGGTTCTAGTTTTTCATCCCATCTTGCACCTAAAGCCATCGGAGCTGTATTTTCTAATGCCTTCAAGAGATCAGAATTAATCTCTCTATCTTCAAGTTCCACTCTATCACTAGTGTCACGAAGAAATGAAAGTCTCATCTCGGAACTCCAAAAGAGAGGATGATGCAATACTTCTATCGCAGTTGGCCTGACAACAAATGAAATCATGTAATGAAATTGCTAGCTTGTAACCAAAGAGACAAACACAAATATATAGTTCCAATCCCTCTAATTATTGAAAGCTATCAAATAGTCCCTCTAATTTTGATTTATGCAATCAAATCTCAGATTTTTTTCCATTTCACAATCACATACAATTGAAAATTTCTACTATTGATCATATGTTGCAGAGCTCCCTTAAAATGGCTCCTTTCATAATCCCTTGGCAAATGCATGCGGATATAAATTATTTTGCTCTGACCCTACCTCTGCTGGCAGCAAAGCAAATCACCTTTGCCCCCAAATTTTCCTAGTTTTTGCAGATTAGGGATCTTTTGAGGAGAATACATCACTAAATTTAGTCTCAAAATAAGTCCCATCAATATCAGTAGGCTTTCAAAAACTAAAAATAAAAACATTAATCATTGTAGGTTTACAAAAACATGATCATGCTCTTCCTGAATTGAGCGTTCAATGCTCAAATGATAGAAAAAATCACAATTGACATTGTACATGAATAGCACCTAGCAACTCAATCAAAGTTGAATTTTCAGGGGCAATAACACTTCATTTGTGAATCCATCAGTTGTATTACAAAACAATTCAGTCCGTCATAACAAGAAGCAGACTATGAATAAAGCCATGAAAAGATATATTTCCATAATCGTAAAATCCCATTGAATGAGAATGATATACCTTAGATCAGGGTTAGAGTTTAACAAACAACAAATAAGATCCTCAGCTTCAGGGATGAACTCCACCAAGAAAAGATCTATTCGATTTTTCACAATATTGACATCACGCTCAAGGCGATCTCCAAATGGATGTCTTCCCCCGGTCATGCAGAAAAAGAGGACACAACCTAAACTAAATAAATCTACTGCTCGTGTTTGGCGTCGTCCTTGAACAAGTTGCTCTGGTGCTTGCCAACCTGAACTGCCACAACCTGCAAATCATTAAACTTTGTCGTGAGATAAAGAATGATAGACTAGTTAAGATCTCTAGATTACTGTGTAGGATTAGAATTAATTAAGTGCATGATTGGGTTAGCTTATTTTATTTTAAAAAAAGCTTATAATTTAAACAATAGAACTTTTGGCTCAAAAGTTGTGTTAAATTAAGTAAAACCAAACATATGCTAAAGCATACCACCCTAGATGAAAAAGGAGGGAAAAAGAATGTTGTGCGAAAGAAATCAACAAACATGATTGATCAATCACCAAAATGATATAGAGAAAGATTCATGTCATGCAAGAATAATTGGTAATTTGCACGGCCAATGCTCAATGCTTATATTTGGATGTTGGAGAGAAAATGAAAGGAAATAAAATGAGAATAAAGATAATTTTTGTCTTCTGTTGTTTGGTTGAGGAGAAAAGTGAGAGGAAGGAAAATATGATTGTATATTTATGACTTTTATGTCATTATGTTTTGTAATAAAAAAGATTCTATGGTCAAAATAGTAAGTTTGTACTATAAAACCTCATCTATTCCATTTTATCTCCAATTAAGAGTGGAAAACTTTACTAGTGGGGCCCACAAAAAAATTCTCCTTTGCCCACTTTTTCTTTGAAGAAAATCTTAGATTCCATCCATTTTCTTTCTCCCTCATTTCTTTCCTCTTTCTTCCATGCATTCCAAATGAACACTAAAAGTACAAATAAATTCTTCTTAAGGTAATAGTTACTCACCAGTAGCAGTATGACCAAAAGAAGACATGTCTTCAGGGAGGCGTTTGCTAATCCCCATATCAGAAAGCTTTGCACATAATGATCTTTCCTTGGTTATCAAAACATTTTGGGGTTTCAAATCTCGATGTATTATTCCTAGTTCATGCAAATGAACAAGCCCGGACACTACATCCCTATGGTGAAAATCAAGGTGTCAAAAGCAAATAAACTAAGAGGTACAAAATAAAAATTTAGAGAGGGTGTCCATGTTAGAGCTATTGGTAAACGAGGACACCTATCAAAATGGAAACAATTTGGACCATTACTTTGCATTCTTAACCACTCTTTCTTGTTCACTATTATCCTTTCCTCCAACCTTTTTGCTACCATATCTTTTATCTCTTTTCTATATCATCCTTATATTCATTTTTATTCTAGTCAATTAGGCCATCTTCTTGTTATTGAAGCTGCTACCTTAGATCTAGGATACTATTTATTACCATCCATTCTTTCATGAATGTTGTCTTCCACCTCCACCCAACCTTAACCAGATAGATTTTCTAATCCTAAAAACTAAACTACCCATGCCTCTAAACATCAAGTGGATGCCAGTCTCAGAAATTGCTACGCTAGTTGTTATTGACGGGCACCACAACACTCATCTATGCATGAGGCATCTCACTTGTGCGAAAAATATGCTAGAGTTCCATCAAGCATATAATACCAGCTTTACATATTGCCAGTATTATGCCTGGGCTAATGGCTTTCACTCACCATTTTATATGCCTATGTTGAGAAACAAATGTACTTGTATTCCATATATCATATCTATTAATAATCCATCAAACCAAGAAGTTGTTTCCCTAACCTCATCAATTTTAGTAACAGAGATGATGGATAGCCATTTGCTTTCCAAAGAGACTGCATATCATCCTTCCCAATTAGCATCTGGGCCTTAAAAAAAATCCTTGAAGCTTGGTCTTTGCCAAACATCAGGTTTTTTGGTATGTCAGAGTAAATTTGAATGAAATCATCTAAGCTGCATGTACAACGCTCCAGAGCAAGGTAAACAAAATCATGATCATATTCCACACCATACCATCTGATGATGTTTGGATGATGGTCAGATGCAATGAGATTTTGGATTTCTTTATGGGCAACATCATGATGAGCCTGAACAAGACGTTTGACAGCAACTGCCCGACCTTCATATATCCCCTCAAGGACAATGGTACCATTACTACCCTTGGCAATTTCTTTATTTGATACAAATAGTTTACCGATCCTGCGCCCATCAACTTTATTTGTCACTACATCCTCCTCAGTTGATGACAAGTGGTTATCCTGTCTGTCACCCATGACAGTTGTTGACAGATGCTTATCCTCTTTGTCAACAGTGACAGTGTTCTTTCCTGACTTACGTGTTCTCTTTTTCTTAGAAGGTGAACTTTTTAAATTTGACTCACTGTTTTGGTCCTTTGATTTAACTTGATGCTGGTAGCAGATCAAAAAGCCTAGGGGAAATACCATAAACAGTGTAAGAGGTAATGCTGTTGACCATTCAAACCCCTTGCGCAGCTCAACTTCTTCTGATGCAGTCATCTCCATCGGAAGCTGAGGCAGCAATGCTGCATTATCATTACTGTCATAGAAGCTGATTTTTGGTGGCAAAGAGGGCAAATAATTTGGAGTGGATGCAGGAAGCATCATCATACTATCAGGACCAGGGAGGAATCTTTCAATATTAGGCTGTGAAGGAAGCATCAGATCTGAAGAAGGCATTGGGAGCATATCATTTTTCTGATAATCACCAGACAATCCTTCAGGGTTAGTAGGTTCCAACAGAAAATTCTTTCGCTGGCGGTAGACTTCTTTTAGTTTTTTGTCGTGACATGCATATGGCATCACAAAGTCTATGCCACTATCTGAGGCATACTGGCCCTCTGCATCCAAGGAAGCCCTGCTGGATGGACTTTTATCATGTTGGCAAAACAATACGGCCTTAAATTCAGCTACTGCCATAGTCCACAAAATCATTCCTGATTTGGAACCAACAGATTGCAGAAAATAATCTGTCCTAAATATCTTGAGTAAGAACTCCGTTGAACTTAGCTTTGCAGGGTCAGCAAGCTCATTATTCCTTATACCAAGGAAAGTTGTCACCCTCTTCCCATCATCACTCAACCCTGCAGAAGCACTATCAAATTCAGCAGCAGCATAGCGTCGAACAACCTTTCCAGTTCTAGCATCTACCTCAAACACAGTGCTTCTTTTGGATCCAAGAATAACTGCTCCATCGTCTGATACGGTAGGTGTAAGAGCAACATAATCTGCAACAGTTTCCGAGAGCCTCTGCATGCACGAAAAAACCAATGAGGGCAACATCAAGTACCCGCCATCATCAGAAGAAATTTTAACACAACCTCTCAATGATTACATAAATCACAGTAACAGTTTTTTTTTTTTTTCCTGAAAAAAAAAATGTTGTTCCGACATGTATCCTTCTAGCTATCAGCCTAAAAAAGTTACTAATTCAAAATCTCAGTCAGAATGGCATAACTTGTAATTTACACAACATCCAAGGATTATTAAACCACAAGCATTGATGATAACAATTACAACTAATGAATGCAATTTGATGACTGTAAAAGATACCGTTTTACCAAAGTGTTTGTGATGAAGGATCAACTCCCAGTCATCACCGCATTCAATGAGTCCAGATGCATTCTCTTTAGCATTGTTGGCGACAGGACTAGCTTGATATGAATGGTAAATAGGGGATCCGGTGGAAAATGACCAAATGACCCTCCCAGAAGAACTCTCCACCAAGTACATGGTACCATCTAGGGCAGCAACCAGTGCCGTAGCAGGTTTATTCTCCCTAACACCATCATCATCATCACTCAAATTTCAGCAACAAGATAATAATAATAATAATAAATAAAAGGAAGATATCATTTATTGAAATTGGAAAGTAACTAACGTTGGTGGTGGAAGAGAGAGGAGTAGGTCATGATGGTGGAGAAGAGAGAGCTGTGAGGTGGTTGTTTCAGCTGATGCTGCTAAGAAGAAGATGTTGATAAAAAAGATGAAGAAGAAAACGACCAGAATTTGAGAAAGGAGGGCGCGTGAAATCTGGAATCTCATCTCATCTCATCTGTGGAGACAAGACAATGTTATGTTATGTTGGGTTGGGATGGGGGAGAAGAGAGAGGGACTTCGATTCGATTCGTTGGAAGGTTTTGTTTCGAAGGATCCTTTTTCCTATCCGCTGAGTTGAATTATCCTTTTGCGCTGGATTCTGATTCTGATGGATGTTGTTGTTGCTGTTGTTGTTGTTGGGTTCGGGATTGAGATCCTGCTACGATCCCGTTCATTTACCTATTCGCCAAGTTCGAATCTATTCCCGTGTGTCACAGCTCACCTCATGACTCATGCCATCTTATATATTTTTTGGAAAGTTCTTAATTACGGTAAAGATTTATTAAAGAGGGATTTTTTATTCTTTTTTGTTTGTTTTTGACGAGTCAAAATTTAGAATATAAAAAAAATTGTAATTTGAATAATTTCAGTTGATGATAGGGACTGGTATCGATGAAACAAAGCTCAAAGAGAGTTTCCCACCAAAAAAAAAAAAAAAAGCTCAAAGAGAGTTTATTATGAATAAAACTTATTGTGAATTAAAAGAATTTTATTATATATATTTTTTCTTCTGGTAGTTTATTATTATTATTATTATTATAAAGGTTAGGGAATAAAATCTTAAGTCCTAAAACCTATCCAAACATCTCACCGTTAGTCCAATCGAGTGCTTTAGCTAGCTTTTGGTTTCCAATTGGTAGCTTAGTTATTCTATTTTGTTAATTAATTATTATTAGCCAAAAGTATGAATTTAATTTTAATTTGTATATTGTGATAAGAACTTTACATTAACTTAATTTGAGCCACTAGAATTTTAAATAATTAAATTATTAATGAGCAGCACAATGATTGTGTCGAGATAGTCGTTAAGAAAATTAAACCTGGAAAAACAATTTGGCACGGAATCTATAGCAGACTTATTAAATTAAACAATCACGAGCGTATACGGAGGAATTTTACTAATTAAACATATATTGCAAAATTAAGTACAAAGAACCAAAAGAGAAAAAAAAAAATAGCAGTATATGTTTTTTTTTCCCCCTTTTCCTTTCAGCGAAGCACCACATAAAAACACACTAGCTTTCAATATCTAACATTACTTTTTTCTACATAAAAAAGAAAAAAATGGCTAGGATGAAAAGAATTATACGTAGATACATATATAATTCTGAATGGCTGCGTCTTTTATCGGGGGCATGGAAACCCAATCATTTAAGTCTCCTAACTTGGTATGGATTGGTATGAACCAACCGATGCCAAAATTTCACACAAAAATCTTGATCACATTCTTCTTCTTTCATGTGACCCTAGACTGAACAAAAGTGGTGGAGGAAAATTGCCGTGTATAACGTTCTCCCTTCAGAGTAACACGGCCATTTATCATTAATTCTGCAGGGAGAGTATGATCTCTCCTACTAGGTGCTTGTTTGGATAGTATATATATATACCAAGACACCTTATGATAATACCCACATGAGGAATGTTGACCAAGCAGTGAGTGATATTGCTGCTGCACCATATGTCCACAATAGGATAACTGAACACTCTTCATTTCCTACTTCAAACAGTTGAGCCATGGTGCCTGCATAATATCATGGAATAATAATGTTAGCACTTAGCAACAAGGTAACTATTATGGATTAAACTTTTGATGCGCTGCATAATCATCCAATCATATATAGTCACTGTAATTAAAGTGGTTAACAGTTATCATAGCTACCTCAAAAAGTTATAAAAAGATCAATTGTGGTTGGAAACTAATCTTAACTATCATTAATTCATTATGGCTTATGAAAGAACAAGTTGTTCAATTAAAAGCATACATGAGAATGAGCCACTTACTGATATTTATAGCTGGTGGCATGGCATACTGCATCACTAGCACGTATTGAAACAAAGGATCCACAGGGAGGAGGCCAAAATTTGCTGCCCCTTTGACAATAAACAATCCAACAACAGGTAGCAAGAGAAGCCTGGCTATGATGATGCAGATTAGGGTCCATGGTTTAACAGCTGATGATTTCAAGCCTGCAATTTCAAGGAAAAGTTAACATATGCTTTTGTCCCTGGATTGGTAAAATTATGCTGAAGATATCTATAAGCTAGTTTTTAAATACCTTGAGTGAGGTTACTACCAAGCAAAAGGGTGATGCAAGGAATTGTTCCATCCCTGAGGATCAGTAAGTTCAATCAGTTAAACGGGTGGTATGTAAAGAAGTGGAAACTGGAGAACAAGTTGATTTTTAAGTCATGGCACATACCCTAATAATTGAAGAGTGCCTTGGATCACTCGCAGTGGAGCATTTTCTCCGATTATTAGGTTCCTTAGCCATGCAACAGCACCGAAGAGAAAACCAAAAAACTGATCATGGAATCATAAGAGGGGAAAATTTTTATCAGTAACCAAGTCACTTTCACAGTTAGTAGAAACTACTAAAAACCATGAAACAAGCAAAAAGAAAGAAGAAAGAAATGAACTCACTGTAGCAATTGTTGGGGGTGACATTAGTTCTTCCAGAAGATCGCTCAGTAATTCTATCATGCTATTCCAAAACGATTTTTTCTCATTCTCTGATCCACTAGACTGATTTTGGTCTGCAATCTGCAAATTCAGACACAGATTAGTATCAAGTAAATGGTTAATTATGTTTGATGTAGACATAGGATTCATTGAGAAGGTGATTTTACTTTGCATTTTTCAACCATTTGTTCACTTAATTATTATAGGAATAGTCTAATTTTGTGAGGGTCAAGTGTAAATGTATTGTACGTCATTTTCAACCTTACCACATATCTTGTTACACTGAGCAAGTGTGAACTAATTTTTCACTTCAAAATCTTCTCATACTCAATCAAGTATAGGCATAGCCAAGTGAATGGGATCTTACAAGTTGGTTTTCAAAGTCTCCAGTATAGTCTGATGTCGGCACTTCTACAACTGTGGTTTCATTGTCGTTTCCCTTGAGAAGGGTAGTTTCTGCATTAGCATCAAGATCTTTGTTGGGAGCCTTTATGATCTGATCAGCTGCCTCAAGTGCCTTGAATTTTATTGATCTACTTCTTATAATCTGATAAGTATAGGTCCAGATGAAGATGCCCCCAAGCTACAATTAACAAAACACGACTGAGATCATGAGATAGACTGGAGATACTAGTTGATATGCTGTAAGAAAATAGTAGTAAGTGTGGAAAAGACCAATTACCGCCATAGAGAAAGATGCATAAGAGAGTGCATTGCTGTGGCAAACATCACTTGCACCAAATGGACCTCCTTTCTCATCACAGATTGCAGGGATGATTACAATAGGAAGGTTGCCCAAATTTCCTGATCCAATAAGCACTAATGAAATGAGAAGTTTTCCAATAAAGGTTTTCTAAGAAAATTAAGAGAAGGGGGGGATTGGTATTGGTAAGAGTGAAAATGGAAGGACTAGATGGGAACTTGAATTTTACAACGTATCAAGGCACGCATCGCTATATAAATCCATTGTAAATTCTCCCAATTTTCTGTTTGTCCAATTCTAAATAATCGATGCCATGCTACCTGATGAACATGCAGCAATAATAAGGCCTTCCACTTTCAAGTTAGGCTTGAGTAATTTCACAAGTATCCATCCGAGGATCCCTCCAATTAAGAAGGTAAGTCCAACGTTAACGGGCATAAACCACCTGCATAGACACAAACCAGTATAACACATGAATACTCTTGTGTGTCTCCAAATTATACCCTTTCTCTTTTTCTTGTGCTATACTATCATTCTACGAATTATACTATTACATAATTAATTCATTACGACAATTTTAGTAAAAGTCAAGTTGGCTTGAGAAATGAGAATGCCTTTATTCTAATAAGCCGTGTTGTAGACATGTGGCTGCCTATTTTAATGATTAAGCTGTTGGGCTCAGAGACTAATTCACAGTGTAATTAAATGATGCTAATGTGTGGCAATGAGTACCAAAACTAAATCTGATAGAATTAAATCTATCAATCGGCGCAGCGTAGTGAAAATATGAATCAGGATGAATAATAAATTTTTCTACAGGGGCCCGCTGGTACTATTCATAAACTATTCACACCAGTATCAAGAAATTTGCACACCGAATTTTTAACCTGGAAACCCCCAAATACCGGAGGAAAAACCACGAGACAAACTCCGAAAAATATTCCACTATATTCAAGATAATTACAAAATATCCTTTCTACACTCTCCAACCCAAGAGGTAAATATAGTGTATCCCAGTGAGAACCCTCCTATTCAAACACTACAATTTTGCAATACCAAGGAGCAATAGAGATGATACCTAAAAATATTCCCGGTGTATATACCCACACCCTACACTCTTTGGGATTTACTCACACTCTCTATTATTCTCTCTCACTCTCAGAAAAAATAATACATTCTCTGTATATTTTTCTCTTTGTAGCTCTCTAACTCTCGCTGCTTGTTATGTCTTCTGCTGCTTCGAATGCCTCTATTTATAAAGGCTCACTGCATATGAACGCGATCTGCATTTCACGGCACCTAACACAGTGTACAGTAAATTTCACTGTTCACTTGTTGAAAAAACTCTCCTCAGTACCGAACTCTTCACGTATGAATAGTGATTTACTATTTATGCATAGAAAAATTTCCTCTCTTCACGTTTTGGTTTCAAAATTTTCAATAGTGAGACCCAACGGCTATACCCCACACAAGCTACGATGGGTTTAGTCCACTGGGTTAATTAATGTTTAGGCAAACAAATAAAGGGTTCCAGGCAATATGATCAAATGCAAAGCTTTTCAGAAAGTTAATTCTTATTCTGGTTCAATATGGATGCTCATTTTATAAGCATGCAAACTTGTTCTGTTCCAATATAACATTCTTATACAGCACTTTATGAAGAAAAACAGTTCTATAGGGAAAAGAAAAAGGCAAAAAAGAAAAGAAAGGAAAGAGACGCTGCACAGCTTTTTAAGGAATGGAAATTGATCCTTGCGTACCATGATATCATATCTTCAAGTGAAACACTCTTTGCAAAACTGGCAAATATAAGTGAAGGAGTGAATACAAGGAAGACAACCTGCATAAGGGGTGTACAAAAAAAGGACAAAAGTTACATCTTGATTAGAATAATGCAAGCTTGTCTTGCATTTGCTCTCCACAGAAAGGAATGGAAGGGAGCATTAACAAATGTAAATTGACTATATTATAGAGCTTGGATCTCTTACCTTGTTCAAGGATTTCCTAAAGTTGGCCGAAAGAAGATTATCAAAATACTGAGTTGCCATTAAAGCTCCCAATGCACTGATAAGTAGGACCTGAATAACTGGCATAGAAGCCACCACCAATAAATCCAAGAAACCCATTTTCCTTTTGTTTCTCTTGTGCTGATTTCCCCCTTTACTTCCGGACCCTTCTATATATATTTTGAGTTCTAACTTCTATATGATGAAGAGGAGAGAGATGCAAACGTTAGAAAGCAGACCAAAAATAAAGGTGAGATCATGAAGTAGGGACAGCAACCAATCACTAATCAATTATGGTGACATGACAACCAATGACTACTTGTTTTAAGTTCATAAGGCTGGCTCCACTAAGCAGTAAAAAGTGCAGTCGAACAAAAAGAAAATCACCAAACACCAATAACTGAGGCTTGTTTCATTAGCTGGGGTCACCTATAGATCAAATGACATCACCGTACTCTATATTAGATCATATTTATGCTTAAACCATCAGAAAATTGGTAAACCAGGAAGAAAATAGGGGTAGGAACATTCTAGTGTGGGGGCATATCTACACACAAGAAGGTACCGCAACTTGTAATCGAATGGAGAAGGCACTGATGAGTGCCCAATTCGTAAAACTTGATAAACTCGTGTTGCAGGATATGTCAGCAGACACAGTAGTGTACGTTTTTGTCTGTTTTTGAGGCCAAGCCAAACGCTAGGACCGACTCATGTAACTAGTGAAAGTGCTTATAGTAATAGTAGTTTCTATAATTATTTGCTGCATGAACTCGTATTGCAGCATATGTCAGCAGACACAGTAGTGTACGTTTTTGTCTGTTTTTGAGGCCAAGCCAAACGCTAGGACCGATTCATGTAACTAGTGAAAGTGCTTATAGTAATAGTAGTTTCTATAATTATTTGCTGCGTGAACTCGTATTGCAGCATATGTCAGAAGACACAGTAGTGTACGTTTTTCTCTGTTTTTGAGGCCAAGCCAAACGCCAGGACCGACTCATGTAACTAGTGAAAGTGCTTATAGTAATAGTAGTTTCGATAATTATTTGCTGCATGACTCTCTTCGGTGCATGAAACTATGACTCGGAGTCCCCAAGAATTTCCCTCTTGGGTGAAATCAAATGACGAAATGCTGAAGTGACAGAGCCGTGCAGTACACTCCTCTATCTCCAACCTTGAACGGCTATTTTTAATTCTTGAAACACTTGAGAACTTGTAAATTGCATTGTATAACTGGCATTAGGTAGTTTAAGCCCAACACAATCTTTTATTGGAACTTCCCTACTTGCCCACTTGCACAGAATTGTTGAGGCAACTCAATTAATAAGAGAAAAATAGTCTTTCACACCTCCTTTTTTGCACTGCTTTTATTATGTTGGTTTCTTGCCTAAAAGTTGGTTTAAGTAATCAACAATAACTCATTATGTTATATTCTGTATCTTACCAATCACTTCTTACCACATAGAAAATATACATTTAATAGCATTTAAGATTTTAAGATAGTAACCAAATATATATATAGTTCATATTTCACTTATAAAGAAATAATTACTGAGACAGAAAATATGACATGATTTGATGGAGACAGATCATTTCCTTCCAACTCAACCTACGTACACAAATAAATACCACGTAAACTTTAAATGACATAATAGCATGAAAATATAGGAATTCACTACCTGCAGATTTGGTGAGTTAACCAAATGAATTTTATACATGAGTAGATGTGGAGCTATTAAATTGGATTGAAACATATGGAACAAACAATTGGTATATGGGATCCAAGAGGATTAGAATTACAGCATACAGAAGAAACAAATGTGTTATACAGCGTGGGTCTTGCAAGGATCAGAAGAATTTTTCTAAAGTTTCAACTTTCAACCAAGTTCAACACATCAGTGTCAGTTTGAAAATGTGTTCACATCATGAACCATGTCTCACATAGGCAGATACCACCTCCCCCAAATGGAAAGGTCTATTCCATGTGTTGCCTTTTCCAGTTTTCCCTACTTAGTTTTCGTGAATAGAATACAGAAAACAAATGTTTGACCGTAACATAAGCAATCAGGGAAGAATTATTGCAAAGTGGTAGTTTACTTGCAATAATTCATTTTAATTTGTAGATAATTTTGTACGAAACTTATTTAAAATTGATTTGTTAATTTTTTGGTTCAGTTGGCACAATAGGGGGTAGTATTATATGTTTGCAACAATCTAGAGGCAGAAGCTATGCCATTCGCAAATAGGAAAAACCCCGAAAATGGTTTATATGAAACATGAAAATTAAATCTGTTTAAATGAACAATATTTTTCTTTACTATATTCACATATGGTTGTACTTGTATTATGATTATGCTATTATTACAAGAGGGGATTGGTATATGATTTTTGACTAATGCAGTTGTTTGTATTATTATATTCATTCATTGTACGTAGACAATATTTTTAAGTTCCTCATGGATCGGATGTCCCGGCCGCCGCGTTCGTCATACTATATGTTACATTAATTAATTAATCATTCGGAAATCCACCTCTAAAACTCCCCCTTTCCATGTCAAACTACCGAACCTTCGTTTTAATTTGGTAAAATATATATATTGATGATTATAAATTATGAGCAATACAGGTAAATATAATGCATGTGAACCGAGAATATAATATCTTTAAAGGGAGAGAGTGTGAGAGCACAATTTGCCAATGAGGTGCAAGTTGCACCAAAATTTAGGAACATCTTGTTCATTTCAGTGCAATATGTCAAAATATTATAAAAACACAATTAGTCAAACTAATCTGATGATATTTTGAGGGAAAAATTCAGGCGAAGGACATTGAAAAATCTCGTCCTCATGTAGGATTAATGAAGTATACCTTCGTGCTCAATAAATATCCAACACATCAATATAAAACTAACCAATAGTTTCGAAAATGATTAAACAAACGACCAAATAGTTCTAAGATTTGATCTAAATTATTAAAGTAGGTTATAGGTACATTTAAAGTTGAGCACAACCCTATTTTCATATTTGCATGAAATACTAAAATATGCGTATCATACATAAGCTTGTAAACGAGTTTAACTTTAAAATTCTGATTCTAATATGAAAATATAAGCAACGGAAGGGAATCAAGCATTTCCCACTAAAGAAAAAAGTGAAAAAAGAGCCTCCCACAACTGATGCAAATAAAAGCAGAAGCATATTCTACTGGGTCCCGAAAGAATAATATACAGAAAATGAGAGACGAGTTACAGGTAATATGAGAAAAAGACAATATAGAAGCCTACACTAAAGAGACAGATAATCAATAAGATTTCAGATAATCAATAAGATTTCAAATTATGTAATAAATTATTGATTAGAGACTGCTAAATAATATATTTGGAATGACAACAAGATCATTCTAATATGAGAAAACTTTCGTTTCGTATATTCTTCTCGCAAGGAAAAGTATATTATGTATTATTTATAATTAAATAAGAATAGGTACTCGCATACGAAAGGTTCACGGAATTTGGGTTGGTCATTTGTACTACTGGTTACCATCAGATGGTGGGCTGCAGTGGTTAAGAATGGAAATATTATATCTTTAAGCCAGGCCTCCTTCCCTGTTCCTTTAATTGCGTACTATTATATGGAAGATAATATCATACATTCAGCGGTTATTTCAAATTTTATAAAATTTTTATCTCTTATATGACAATACATGAATGGTGGTACAAGCAAAGGGACATGGTTTAGTTTGGAGAGAGAAGATTTCCATTCGAGTGATTAGATGCTTCTTCTTATTAATTACCGGTCTCGAGTTTGAACCCTAGCTATGGAAAAATTGATGTCGGGAGAGCTAATGGTATCTCAAATACTTGATCAGTGCTACCTCAAATAAGAGAATACTCGAGGAAAACCAAAATTTTTCACTAACGATTAATATGGTCCTATTATATATGGGTCATATAAAATAACAAAAGCAAATAGTTACAATCGTTACAAGATCACGTAAGATTTCTAAAGAGAGAATTCACTCGCATGAGACGGAAGTAATTAATGAGATAGAAATAGAGGAGATAACTAATGAACTAATGCAACATCCAAGTTGAAGAGAGGGTGTCGTATGAAACCTGGGAATCAGAGGCTCCAAGCTAATGAAATCTCTAGCCAAAGAAAAGAACAAGCAGAGGCAGCGAGTTGGGCAGGGAGGAAAAACAAGGTGAAGATTCTCCTGTGCTTTTGAATTATGCTATATAGTATGTGAACGTCGCCTCAATTGGTTTATACGTACTTGTGTCTTCTATATATATACACGTTTTCTCAAAAGAGAGATAGAGAAAGAAAGAGAAAAGGAGCAAATTGAAATAATTAGCTGGTATCAACATGTGAGTTATTTTGCAAATTTCTTGTTTGTTTCGTCTAAGTTTGACCAAAACCACGCAATAGGATGAAGACGAAATTGTTACTCCTATGTTCCCATTTTTCGGGTTATGGATATATATCGGTTGGTGGATACGTATATCTCTACTCATCCACACGACGGCGCACACTTGCGATATGCTTTCTTTTGCCATTTTACCTTATTTGAAAACCTTCTTATGGATGTGGTTGTTTATGGACTCAGAAATGTTGAGAAACATATATATCTTTAAAAGTTTGATTTCAATGTAATAGTGACGATGCATAACTTTTTTTTTTTTTTTTTGTAGCCACAGTTTATTGAATTTTATATTTTAGTTTGTTTATATTGATATCGTTTCAACTTTAGTTAAAATTTAATTTTAATGTGTTAACAATATACAAAATATTTATAGCGTGATTCAATTATATATTGTAAAATGAGTTTTATTTGTGATTTTTATCTCAACAAATATATAAATAATTTAAGAAGAAGAAAAAAACTATCGCGTTTGTGACTTTTCTTTTATATCTTCGAATTTAAGCCTGGATTTATTCAGTTCTCCAACTCAAATACCGGAAGGAATAGTTTAATTTTATCATCAAGTGGGTGACTTACAACAATCACAATATAGAATTCGTGAGTTCTGAATTCAATGAATTATTATATAAGTTTGAAAATTTATGAATTTGTAAAATCATTATATTACTCTTTGTTCTATTGTACATTGCACAATATATATAGGAAGGTCAGCTTCATCCAAACAAATAGAAAAAAAATTGAAGTGAATTTTGACAAATTTAGAAAAGGTCACTGTAAATCCTTCAATTTGGATTAAAATAATAAATTTAGATATTTTAAAGGAAGGATCTCATTTTAGATAATAAAGTAAGGAAATTTGACTTCTGGATCAATAAAAATAGAAGTGGAGGTCATTTTCACTCTATTGATCTAAGAATAAAATTTCTCACTTTAGATTATCTAAATCCAAAAAGAATATGGATAAAAATAATAGTTAAACTTAAAATATAAACTGATCGAAATACATATAAGTTAATACAGACACCACATCACATCACGTCGATATTAAAAGTTAAAACAAAATGATTAACCATGTTCGTTCAACGGCCAGCCATTAATTTTTTACTTAAATAAATAGACAAATAAAGGCCAATCCCAGAACTTCCCCACTTTGATTTTGTTTTTGTTGGATGAGATCTGAATTGAAGATCGTCAGGGGTGACACAACAACTGGCTAGCAACGTGCCACATTGATAAAAGTGAGCGCAAAACTCATCAGAGTTTTGTTTTGTTTATCATTTGGTTGCTTCTGCTTGTGCGCAGCCTAGGATTATTATTGACTTGAAATTTTGAAATTTCGACACTAAGATTATTGAACTAGAATAAGCATTCAATTTTGCTAACAGGAGGACTTCTCCACAAAACAAACTCAATAGTCATTTCAGTCGGAAAAGAACAAAATTTGTCCGAGTATATACAATAAATTTTATTAAGTTTATATATTTATTAAATCATCCTTGAAAATAAAATATAAATAAGAAAATTTAGATTATTACTTCCGTAACTTCCATTAAATACAAATTTAGGTGAAGAGAATTGCTTATATTGATGAATTTACGGTCCAAAATAAAAATAAGAGTTACTGTACGATATATATGTCATTTTAATAACTCTCGCTTTCTTTCTTTCTACATTCTCTTCATTCAAATATGCTTTTTTATTTGTATTTTCTTTTCTTCCCATTTTTTCCCTCTCATTTCCATTTTTATCTAAACAAACAACAAATGATAAATGTCAATGTATATCTATATATTAAAAATAAATTCCTGTTTTAAAACTACTTATCAATTTCATTAGTTTTTGTGACGTTGAGTAAATATCTTGTATTTTATTATTTTTTCGCCAACTCCCCTTTTGTTATGTACAAATAAAAAACATGATTTGTAAGAGGAACATTTAACTCTCCAATAGTACACAAATTTCTCTCGTTTTGGATCCTTTGTTAATACATGCATCTCGGTGGTTGAGGTCCAATGCTCTAGCCTACACACCAAGCAGTACATTATGTGGATGAGGATGAGACCCTAGTGGTTAAAATTGCTGCTAATGCTTCAGCCAACAATTGTTAAACGCAGCATGCTTCAATAATGCCCACCTCTATTGACTATTGAAAGAATTGGACTCAAACCAACCATGACAAACCTGATATGATGCTGAAATATGAACTTTGGAAAATTTACAGCACCGATCATGAATGAATCCTACAGCATGTTTGGAACTCGAAGACAAGGCCCTCAGGTCCCTACCATATTGAGATACGTGTGTTTTTGCATTACCAACCGGTGACTAGTATGTGCATGAAGGGATTCAATAATGCAAAAGCAATTTGTGGACATAAAAAGTTTAGACAAAACATTAGTCCTGTAAAAAATAAATTTTCAAATTGGTTCTTATAAAATTAGATAGTCAACCGAATTAGTCCCTACAATAAAAATTCCTCAAATTAGTCCCTGTAAAAGTGAATTATCGAACAAGTTAGTCCTTCTTCCTTCTTGCCTGACTTATCAAAGAAACTAATATGGTCAATTCTTCAATTTTATAGGAACCAATTTCTCTGATTTGAAGCTTTCACAGAAACCAACTTTAGAGATTTATTTTTCAGAAACCAATTTGTCCAACTATTCAATTTTATAGGGACCAATTTGAAAGTTTTTTTTTTTTACAGGGACCGATTTAGTTGACACAAAACGATTTAGTTGACGCAAAATTTTAGAGAGACCAAAATAGGTGATTTGTCAAAAGTTTATTATAACCTTCTGACTCGTGGCGTTCAAGCTCAGTTTCAACTAATAACCACGAATCATGCCTGATTGGTACTGTCAATCTCCCCAAACCAACAAAAAAAATGGATGTAAAAGAAAATCAATCATCATGAAAAGAAATAGTTAATTCTGATAAGCAAAATTCAGTAGTAAGACTTGAAATCCAACAACTAACGACAATGCTTCTGGACCGCAAAATTAAATTAGCTAGTTTGTGCTCAAATTATGGTCAAGTGATTCTTCACTCGTTATATGGAAGCTTCAACTTCCTCTGAGCTCGCCACATACCCATTTGTGTCATCTTCATCTGCCCGCAACTGCGCAGAAACACCATCTATGGCAGAATTTAGCTGAGCTATTTTCTCAGATAGCACCTTGCGAGTCTTCTGTTTTTTGTCACAGCAGAAAATAACAGGAATATAAATACACCAGTTTGCATAACAAAATGAGCGGACTAGTTTATATGCAGCAAAAAAATTACACTTTACTTGGAAGGTTAGTAAAAGCATCGAAAGTCCTGAATTTAGAAGACAAATGTTGCTCAAAGACAAATTACGTCATCGAATTCATCCCCATCATACAGTAAAATAGATAAAGAGTTGGCCAACTCTGTCGCAACTTCCCCTTCATTAATAATATAAAATGGTGTGTTCCACCTTCACATTTTCTTTCTTCAGAAAGATACAAAATCTGACTTCACATTATAACATGGGCTTAATCATAAGATTCACTTTTCACCTGACAGATGTCCACATTTCACAGCTAGCATAGACCTTGGTAAGAGCTAAAATTCTCGTATTTGGGTAACTGACTCTGATTGAACTTCGTTGGGATAACAGCAACAGAAATGTTTTCTGGAAAGGGGAGGGGAGAGGGGTTTGAATTCCACATGCTACATGTAGGCTTATATTGTTCTAATTTCACACACATTTAAAAACACTCATGGGCATTGTTTCTATTAGAATATATGAAAAATCTCACATTATCTTTACCATATCTTAAAAAAAACTCACTCCACATGCTACATGTAGGCTTATATTTCCTTGCATTTCATCGTTTTTTCTTTCTTAATTAGGATTAGGATTCTCATATCATTATAAATAGAGATTGGTGCTTTATCTTTTGTGCCACGCCACATCATAAAATTCAACATATTGTCATATTAATATATTTGCTCCTTTTCTCCTTCCCTGCATACAACCCATAATTTCAATTTTCAACATTTTCAAATGAATTATAATTGCAGGGGTGATTTCTTACCTCAAGGGCTTTTTCTTCATCATACATAAATTTCGGAAGTTTCCTCATGAAATCTTTGCTGTCAGCTGCAGCTAGTGCCCTGCTTATCTGGACAGTTAACAACATAGAAGTTAAATATAATATCTTTTTGAGACCGTTAAACCCATTATGCGATTTTTCAAGTTAAAACAACAAATTAAAGATGAGGCTCATCGATGAAAATCAACAGTTAGAAAAGGTTCAAAAACTAGTAAATTCATCATGCAATTCTCTCTTTTTAAGCATATTACCAGTTGGCCACAGCTATCCTGTAAAAGCAGTAGTTGAAGAAAAAATATATTTATCTATGAACAGAAAGCAAGATCGAACTACGCATCCAAGCAAAAATTCGCAAAGCAATTGTTGAAAAACAACATATATGAGCCATGGGGATTCATCCTTTGAGAGAAAAAGGAAGAATGCCATAGAAATTATGGAGTAAAAGCAGTTTTTAATTATGACACCAAATCAATGGGAGCCACATAAACAAAGCCGAGTACAATGCAAACGTGTGAATAGAGAACGAAGGAATCACACTGAAAATTGATGAGTGTATACTTATTAAGGGGAAACAAATTACAACTTTGTAGGAGCAAAGTGAAGAAAAATAATACGGAAAGCCTTAGGAGCAAAGTTTAGATTCACATTTGATTCGAGTAAAACATAATTGGGCTAAAGGAAAGGGAACTAAAGTGTATTCTCCCCAGTCTAAATTTAGAGAATGTATTCCACAATATAGATAATGAGACACCTATCAAAGGCAATAAAATTAAAGAAACAATAACAAAGAGACCTTGTACCACAGTCCACAGCCCACGAAAAGAAAAGGGAAAAGTGAACAATCGACAAAAGTGGTTATGGAGACATACCTTGGGTGCATATATGCAGCCTAATGCTCCAACAATTAGTCCCCCCAACACAAAGCCACCAACAAAGATACTTCCACCGCTTGGTCTTCTACCATCTCCACTGTACTAGCAAAGTGATTATAAACACCTACAAAGTTAACGCAATCCCACAAGGTATATCTCCCAGATAAAATATACTACACTTGTATCAAGACTAGAGACAAACAAAATGACTCAAAATTATGATGCAGTCAACAATCACGACAACAAAGTTCAATTAGAACCATAGTGTTAAAAATCGGACCAGACCGGACCAGTTAGGACCTAAAACCAGTGAACCGGCCACCGGCGCTGTTTGGTTCGTGGTTCAGATCGGAATTGCATTCAAATTGGTCAACGCTAGTCAAACTCGGTCCAAACTAGTGTGAACCGGCTGGGTTTATATCAAACTAGTTCGGTGAACCAGTTATGAGTGAACCGGTTTTTGAGTTTTAAATCATTTAAACTCAAAATTATCACACATGGGAATTGAACTTGGCATCTAAGGGAAGGGAGTGCACTCCCAACCACTATGCTATGCAAGTATTGTGTTGTATTGCAAAAATATAATATATATTGGATATTTATTATATTTTTATATGTTTGTTTAATTAAATTTGGTTCAACCGGTTCAATCAGTGACTCACCGGTTGAACCATTGGCCCAATGACCAATTATCTTGGCTGAGTCGATTGCCAAGCTCTGTTTAAAAACTATTGTTAGAACAACAGAAAAAAAAACAAGAAAAGCCATTGGTACACAACAGTTGTTGCCAAATCATTGTTTAGGCTTATACACTAAATAGATGTCAAGGACTAACTCTCTCAAAAGTTTAGTTAGGTGCAGGCACATGAACAGACAATGCATATGCTTATCTACCTCATGTTGAAATTCAATGTTTAATTAGAACAATGGGGTTAATAGGTATTGATCTCAGACTATCTGGTCAATGTCATAGACGCCTCAACACCATGTCAAAGACAAACTCCCTCAAAGGCTTAAGATGTTAAGTGCGAGCTCGCGAATGATCTTTATATCAAGCAATAGTCATGAATAAATAAAAACTAGACCATAAACTTATGACTTACCCTGCTCGAACTACAAGTGGCAGCTTACGCGTTGCTTTGGCCCTAACAGAGGAACCTGGACAGTGTTTACCAGAGCTGATTTTCAAGGGGCATTTATCCAACGGCTTCAACAAAGAACCTGAAATTAAATAATTAAAATATATTATGTTTCTCTACAAATTACAATTATAAGAACATGCAACCAGCGACGTTGCTAAATGCTAACATTAACTTCAACTCATGTCAATAAATACAAATTAAAACAAAGCATATAAGAAGAAGGCAGCTTATGCATATCAACATTCTGAGTCTGACTAAGACTTCCCATCACCAAAAAGCTAAAACTCGTACGAAGTTCAAGTCACAATCAATTAAAACCATCGCAAAGATCCAATTTTTTTTTCACTTTTATATTTAATTTAGAAATAAGCGGGATTAATTAAAATTAAAGAAAAAAAATACCGTTATAGTTTGGAAAACCGAGAATAACTCATGCACAACACAAGCACAAAAAGCTGAAAACTTGATAATACATTAATACGGAACAACAGGCAAGAGCATAGAGCCATTTACAGAGTGAGAAACATCAATGTGTAGTTCAACTAAGAGGGTAGAATAAGAAGGGAACAGTTTTGAAGGGTGCCTATTACGGCAATGACGACGATGATTGTGATTAACGAAATCACCTGCGAGAAAGTGGGTCTCTGGATTCTTCGCCACAGCCACCGAGCTTGATAGAGCGGCAGCCATTTTATGTTCAGCAACAGATTCAGAGCGAAACTGAAAAGTGAAAACCTGCGGAAATGTTCTCCTCTTATGTGTGTCCTCTTTCTTTTTTTCGTTCTTATTCTTTGGTTTCGTCGCAGAAAACGAAGAAAGGGGAAAAGTGGATCGGAGATTTTAGGCTTCGATAATATCGAGCGCTCTCGCTGGGTTTTGTCTGTTTCGATTTCGTAGTTACCGTTTTTTTTTTTTTTTCATTTTGGGGGTGGGGATTTCAATTGTTATTAGCGGCGGTTAAAGATGCATCCAGCTGCAGTTGGGCTGAATTCTTCGTGGTTTCGGGCCATACATTTTTGGCCAGTTTACAAGAAACTGTTGGCCGAAAATAAACAGTTACATATTTGTCCATTATGGGTTGTTTGGGTATTGGCTAAGGAATAAAAAAAAAACATAAAAAAGGTGAGTTTTGGTGTTTTGAATACATAGGATCCATTAAAAAAAACTATAATTTTTTTTTTAACTTCCTTAACCAGTATCGACACCAGTTGGAAAAAACCTATTATTTATTGACTCAATGCTCAAGTTGGTTTTTAGCTTATATTGTGAGAGATTTATTGGTTTACTAGAATCTGAAAGTCTTTCTGATCTTTTAAAATAATATTTGATCATTTATCTTTATTTATCAAGAATGACTTTTTCACTGTATTTTTATTTAAATTATCACAAGACAAGTATTATACTGGATAAAGTTATACAATCATATACAGCATACTTTCTTTTTTCGGGTCAATCATATATAGCATAATAATAAACGAAGAATAATATAAAAATCCATACACTATACAACTTAGTACTATCTTATCTAGCATTGTAATATCAAATTTGATAATGCCAAATCTTATCATAGAGTGCTATGTACCAAGAGGCCTAATTAAATGTCATGTAATAAAACGGTCTATTTAGTAGATCAATTGGGAACAGTTGGACTGATCTACAAGAATTTTGCAACGATCTTATACAAACAAAAATGAAAATTATACTTCGTATTATTTAATTTGAAGCAAAAATGCATCCACTTCCTTTTAACTTCTGGTCTTTGATTCAGCATCTGACTTTGGGGAAGTCTAGTAGGTTGTGAAGTTCTTTGTGTTTATTCTTGACATGCTGCTATATATCTTTGGTTCTGTACTACCGTTCGACCAATGAGTTTGAGTATTGTGCTAAATCCTATGAAATGATCGTGTTATGCTTCTCAACATTATTTATATTTTGGTCTGGTTAGATCGTATTGGTTGTTGTGTTATATGCATGCTAAATCAGGATTAATTTTTTTAAACCTATTCTATTAATTATAAGAGGATGATGTCAGTATGTCAATGATTAAGACTGGGTTAAAAATTCAGATTAGCAGTGCAGTGGTTAGAGGGCAGTCTAAATCAAGGAAGGTGTAATTTTGAAGAAGTCATATATTGAGGGTATAGATCAAATTAAGTGATGGTGATAATTACTCGATTGATGTAAGGCAAAGACAACTCAATGAATTTTGCTTGGCTGAACAATTAATGACGGAATCTAGGAGCTGAAGATCTTCTGCAGGAATCAGGAAGAATGGAGTACATTGATATCGCATCATGAGTGGTGTTGGGAGCAATCTTTTAACATAAATATGAGATGAGATGAGATGGGTGATGATGCAGATACCATAGGTTCTGCATTGATCAATATGGTTTAATTCTCCGTTGTTTTTTTGTATCTTTCTAATTTTTTGTAAATTTCTGATTTTATGCTTGACTTGACTTCGTGGGTTGACTTTAAACCTATCGAAAATGACTTGTTAGTTGTTACTGCATGACTCACTTCCAACGTATTTGACGTGTCCCTCATTAAGCTAGGGAACAATGAAGAGATCAGCTTCATGGGGTCATCCAACGCATCCATGAAAGGCACTTTTAAACATGACTCGTCGATAAGATTATTGGCTCGTCCATCAACTAAACCAACTACTCAAACTTAGTCATCCCGCTTCACTAACAACTTCAACTTCGATTTCCTGTACGTTGCCTTTGTGGAAACAGACCATTTCGCTGAACCTCCACCACTCCACCTTAATAAAAGGTTTCAATCTATTTGAATGTACGATGACTGTGTCAATTTCAATTCATTACCCCTTTCGATTTTATTTCTTTTTTTTTCCAATGGTCTCTTTTGTTTGATTTACTATCTTACAATTAAGTTGAAATTCTTACAAGTGGATTAGCTTATGAGCTGGCACTGTCCCACTCTGTCCCGGTAGTTTTTTTGGCCATCCCCATATAGGTCATGGCTAAATAGGGAATGGGCGAGTTCATTAATAGCTGCATTATTATGGATTTATTTGACTCCTTTATCATCAAGTATATTAAAGAATAGTTATTGTGGTTCCTATTTATCTGTCTCTACTACTTGTTTATTGCCTTTATTGATAATATTTCTGGACTTCCCTTGGAATGTCCTCCCCCTGGTTCTCATGCTCTCCCTTAATTAGAATTGCTAATAAATCACGTTTAAAATCTCCTTTATTTTTAAGATATTAAAAAGACTTATATTTCTCTATGAATCAAAATGATAGATCTTATAAATGAAAATAGAAATTAATTAATAGCATAAACTTGGAAACCAATAAATGAATGAGGATTAATCTTATAAATAATTTAAATCATCAAACATATAAAAATATCTCATGGTCTATCACGTGACGAGACCCCACTGCAAAACAAAAAAAAAATTCAAATCTATCACAAACACCACTAATTAAAATGGGTAAATGGTGCTATGTAAAGAATATATAAACAAATTTTCTATGAGTAAAATATTTAATGAAATAAATAATTAATTTGTTTTTTATGTCATCATTTAATCGTATATATAATCACGTCATTAAAATGATTTACATCATCAGTCATATGAAATATAAGATCTGTGTAATTGATTTTAATGTAAGACATTTTATATTGTTTTAAAATTAAAATATTATTAATTCTGAAATAAATTTATTATAGAAAACATTAATGAAATATATTTTAATATAGCATGAAGTATTTTTTTTTGTTAATTGATTATTCATTTTTATATGAATTTTAAAATGATTTTGGAAGGAGTCAAACTCTTTTAAGGATATATATTTATATGTGTATAATTGGGTACGTAAGTGTGTACAAATGTTTTACAATGATTGTATATTAAAATTAAATATTAATATATACAATATGTAACTAATGTTTTGTGTGCTTATTATTATATTATTATTCTGATTCAACTAATCAAATAAATCACCTAACAGTGACAGTAATTAAAAAATAAATTATTAATTATATATCACCTCAATTTTTCGTTACATAAAATTAATTAATTATTACTAAAAACCTTTTTAAAAGATAATCCGTTAAACTTCATTGAAAATCTCTTCCACTTGTTATTCAGTTCAATTTAAAAAACATGGAGTATTACATGACTATTCCATTTCCCTACGAATAAATGTTACAACTTATATATGTACCGAAAAAAAAAAAAAATGTTACAGTTTATAAGAACACAATCTTAAAATGGAATGTTACCAATAGAGGGTATTTCAGGAATATTACCAGTAAAGACAATAAACATGAAGTGGTGATAAGTAAATGGGAGCCAACATATTATTCCGACCAAAACTTAAAAATAAACATATTGTCACATTAAATGATATCTCTTTTTCCAACAGAAAAAAAAAAAAGAAAGAGAATATGACCAAAGAACAAAACAAGTTTTCAGAAAATTTGACTAGTTCGTTTTAATGTCTAAGTCTTTGTTGCATATGAACTCAATCTAACATGTAGGAATAGTATTATGAAGTCTTTAGGCAATGTTTGGCTATCGTCTTAGGATACAAAATATAGATATATTCAAGAAACAAATCTATTTGAAGAAAACAACAAGTATAAAAATATTAAAGGTGTCCCTTTCTTAGGATAAAATCTATCCATATTCTTGTTTATCTAAAAAGTGAGGACAATGAAGACACAACTCAAGGGCAAAACAGGATTACCATTTTTGTCCTCCAACAACCCAGCATTCTCTCAATCCTTTGCCTGTGGACATGATATGTCTGCCACTCAAGCTCCCTCCTTTGCCTCCGCTGCCACCAACTTGCCGAACCAAATCATGCGTCGCCAATTCCCCTTCTCCGCCATGAAGCCCCCTTTTCCCTCCACCTCCAAAGATTATCACCGCTTCGCCCCTAGTCACCACCGCTACCAAACTGTTGACGATGAACCCGAAGCCAACGTCATGGTTGGTGGTTTTTTGTTTACAATTGCGCATAAAACCCCCTTTCTCCTCTGCCATGAAGCCCCCCTTCCTCCTCCATTGTACGTGTTTTGTTTTGAATTTTGTGAATTTTTTTTGGGTTATTGATGAATTTTTATTTCTAGTTTCTAGAATAGGGTTTTTGTTTGGTGTTAGATGGTTTTTGTAGAGGAAACAGGGAAAAGGACCACGGATATGGGGTTGGGAATTTGGCTTCTCTAAAGTGAGAAGGTTAATAAAGTGTAAAAATAAGAAATTAATTACTCTTGGATCATTTAGGGGGAACCATATATAATATACACATGATGAAAGTTACTGATCTAAGAATAATTAACCCCTCACTTTTACACTTTACTAACTTCATCACTTTAAAATAGCCAAATCTGAATAGTTGACGTTGGATGATGAATGATTTTTTGTCAGTAGTTGGTGTTGGATTTTTTTTTTTTTTTTCAGTGGATGGTTTGGCGGTAGCATAAGAAAGGAGGGTAAAAAAGGCTTTTTCTATTTTTTTTATTTGTCTATAAATAGGATATATAAGATTGTCTTCTTCTTTTTTTCTTGGCTTTATCTCTATTGTCTTAGTGCTTTTATATTTTTTGACAACACAATCCAATGGCTAAAACACAAATAAGAAGTCACAAGACTCCGCTACGATTATTTAGTTACGTACTTCACTTATGTTGATAATTTTGGCGAGATGAGATGGACCAAACTATACTCTATATATGACCATAGATATTAGCATAATGTCTTTAAGCCATCTTCTTCTTTTTTTCCCCCTTTTGTTAACAGTCTTTAAGTCATCTGATCCATACAAGAGACTTACATCACTAATGGGCAATGAACGAAAATTTCTGTAGACTTCCTATAAAAGATTAAGTCTGACCAGGCTTTGAAAGCGCAAGTTTTACAACTCTTTCTATATTATGTGGTTGAGGTTGACCGTCTACTAGCGAAACTATTCTAACTTTCTAAGTCAACAAGTTGGAGGCGTATTTTTAGGTTGAATTTCGAAGAGACTGAGTCACACACGTTGGAAGTGTTAATTCACACAACTTAAGCAAGAGTTTTTTTCCCCCTTCTTTTTCTAAGAAATATTAGATGTTATCAGAGATGATAAAATAGTTACTATATTGATTGACACATAATATTCATTAGTTGACCGTTGCATCAACCCTCTTTGAATGATATTTTAAATGAAAAATAAGATAATAATTCATATGAATAAGTGAAACTCAGTATGCTTCATTCTTATTTGTAAAATTTTTTTATAAGAGATTTTTAAGTTTGTGAAATTATTACATTGTCCTCCTCTCTAGTTCACAATAAACAGTGCATATGAGGAAAGTTAGTGTCACGCAGACAAATAAAGGGGAGTTTGGGTGAATTTCATCAAATTTCAGGAGAGTTCAATATAATTTTCTCTAATGAAATATGTGATGAAGAAGTTATTTTAGATAATATTAAATTCTTTATTTTAATGGTTAATATATTAAAATTTGGTTTTTATTATTAAAATAAAAACAAATAAAAATTACACTATGTTCTCCTAAACTATAAGTCATGTGCATTTTATACCATAAACTTTAAAAATATGTAATTCGATCCCTTAAACTGTCTTAAATGTCCAAATTGATTATTCCACTAATTTTTTTATCAATTGTCAACAAAAATATCATAAACTTAAAAAAAATTCTGTGATGCGACACTGACAAGTGTAGCAAGTCTTACAAGTAACAAAGTGATGCGAAGAATATCATTTCCACGAAGATTGACATGACTAAATACCAATTCTTTAATCCAAACACAACTTAGGCATCAAACTTGAAGAGCACAGAATCAAATTTAAATCCAAAAGCATATCAGATAAATAAAATCAAAACCAACTAACCAACAAGGAAATTTGGAAAGATTGTGGTATATTTGAAAGAGTCAAGGGAGAGAAAGGGTGCTAGGATTTTGACTTCACTTGTTGTTTTTATGAATAATTGAGTTCCAAAGCTATGGAAGATCTATCTAATTGAAGAGGGGTTTACTTTTCTAATCAATACCCGATTCCCCACTATATTAGTTCTCTTTAATCCATAAAACTCAATTAATTCCTTAACTTGAATCCTAAGGTTAAAGGCATTAATGCTTTATAAGATCCCTAATTATATTAATCCCACACAATTATCAATCACTATTGCTAGACAATCAACAATTTATGGCTTTTATCCTTGGATCTAAGCAATGTACCAAATTTTCAATTGCCTACACAACTCATTGTATCAATTTTTGGGTGATCAAGCCATAAAAGCATTAAGAGTGAAGATAACAACTCAATTAAAATAACTAAAAGTTCATTAGATTAAAGAAATTGAAAAACCATCATCCAAACATTGATTACATCGTCACCCTAGTTAAGGGGTTTAGCCACTAAACATATTTAATCCAAATCTAAGAAAGAATATCTTAACATGAATCAAGAGAAAAAAGAAAGATAAATCAAATGCATGGGGTCTTCTTCTCTTGATGTGATCACTAAACCCTAACAGAGCTCTTCTTGATCTTCCAAATTAGATCAGGAGGCCAAAGGCTGCCAAAAGACCCTCTTTCATCCTTAAAATGTTGTAGTATAGCTTTCATTATGTTTTAGGGTTTGTTTAGGCCCTTTTATTGCACAAAACAGACAAAAAAACACATGTAATTTCATGTTCCATTAAGCCCAATTTGCATTTTGGCACTTGAGACAACATCTTAACAATCAACTATATATAATACTCTATAACTCTCAATATAGTTAAAATTTGCTCCCAAAAGTATAAAATAGAAATAGTAAATCTATGAGTAAGTTTTCCAATTCCGCCGCAAGTATCACTTTAATTGGACTCCCGTTGCTTAAGATATAAACAAATTAGTGCAGCAAGGTCAAGGTTGAGAAGATTCATAACATATTGCACTTCTATTTTTCTTCCATGTTTTTCTCCTTGAAGACTTGCAAATTAGGAAAAGACACACAATTGTGGAGTTGTGGAATTTTATCTCTTCTTTCCAAAGAATATAATATTGAATAACAAAACTTTAAACTCTGTGTTGAAACATATGGAAATTTTGATTCCATGCAAATATAGGACCCCAATGAATTGCTTGCATTTCGCTCTCCAATCCTCCATATGCAAATATGATCTTAATTTCTCATTTAGCACCTAAAAACTATCAAATAAACCCAAACATAAGGAATAACTCAATTTCTAAGAATTTAGCACATAAATTACTAATTTCACCAAGTAAATAACTGATAATCATATCAAAACAAACATGCACTGCATACATGTCGTTTTCACACACATATGAATCATTAGAGTCTTGGGTTGCATATTTAGGAAAGTCTAGGGGGGCTAATTTGCATGTTACAAAGTTCATGGAACACACTTATTTTGGCTATAATATAATACACATTTGTGAAAGCTTAGGGAGTGGATTTGAACATTTTTAAAGTTTAGAAGCTAAAGTTAAAATGATTTATAATTTAAGAAATAAAGTGCAATTTTTCTTAAAAGTAATCAATTGGTCCTCATGGATCTTCTATTCTATATCTATTTGTCTATCTATCCATCTATATAATATTAAAGTTCTCTCATTACTATTGGCACAAGTACTTTTTTATTTTGAATTTTGAACTTTGATCTTTTCAAATTATGTTATTTTTTAATTTTTATTCATAGTTTTATTTTTTTTATTATAATTATTTACTATTAATATTATTTATTATATTTTGATCTTTCATATTTTTTCTGTGCATCTTTCTTAAGTTTTCTCAATCATGTTATATTTTATTTGAATTTTTAAAAATAGTTATCGAAGTGAACAAAAATTTAATGTTACAATAAGATGTATAAAATATTTTATAAACATATATAAGAAAAGATATTGGATTAAAATTTTGCAGTCAATGAGTTTGAGCAAAAATTATCAAAATATGATTAATATTGAGCTAAATATTATTTAATAAAAATAAAAATTAACAATAATAAAAAAGGTTTTTTTTACATGTTTAAATGATAATTGACTTTTAAATATTAAATAAAGATAATATTTATTTATTTATTTATATAAAATTAAAAATGCATGGTAAATAGAATTTAATTAAATAATTTTTGAATTTAAGATACACGTCTTTTTATTATATTTACAAAAATTTATTTTTTGCTATGGAAAATTTAATTAAATATTTCCATTAAAATATAATTTCTTGAAAATAAATAAATTACAATATATTAAATTTGAATATATTAAAAAGATTATAATTAATAATATTTAATTTATACGTCATGCAATTCACACGACAAAATTACGACTACCATGTTATTTCTCCTTTCTGTGATGGGTACCATAAAAGTACTACCCGATTACGATGTGGAACGTAGAATACGAATCCGGGACCGTGAGTTTCACGTATTTATTTTCCTGCATTCATATAAAAAGTACATAACATACTTCGTATGTTTTGGCTCATATGAAAAAATCGAACCGCATGCGTAAGAACCTTTTGACTTGTGACTCATTTTAAATATTATCATAAGATTATTTAGCTATCAAAAAATCATAATATCCAATTAAACTTCTCCTCCGAGTCCCACCAGCTGTTCGTTTTTTAATTGAAAATATAGTTTAGTCTTCTGGCAACTTCGTTTTTATTTTCTTATTTGGATTTATAGTAATCACGTTACGTTGATTAGTTCTCTAATCATACCTCACGCATCAAGAATACAGATGATAGAAAGGAACAATTATTTCGGGAAAAAAAAAGGCCGTTCGTTTAATTTCCGTGGACTAATGTTATAAAATTAACTCAGTCAACCATTAACAAGTTGCTATAAACAGGGGATTAATTGAAGAGTTTTTAATTTTATTTTTTTTGTAATAAATATGATTATCAACTAACGGACACATACGTACGTACTACGTATAGTAAGAGGAAAGAAAAAACGGCCACTCCCTATTTATTGAGCATTTATTTAATTTTTCTAAAATTTTCATCTAATATAATCTAATTTTATTTCTAGCTAGATTCATACTTAATGCAATTAATATTTTTGTTTCAAATTTTCACATTTTCAATAATTTTATTTAATAAAAATTAAATATGTTTGTTTTTGGTCAATTTCCCGGTGAAATATATTACATTTATATTTTCACATAATTAACAAAATAATTTAACACATTAATTTTGTTAATTTTAAATATAGTCTTCAAATTTTATTTTTTTTTAAATAGATAACACAATCACTAAAGAACCCCAAATAAGGAAAGTGAGAAAAGAATCCATAAGCTACTTATAATCAAGTAAAGTAAATAAGTTTAAAAAAAAAAACCTCATAAAGTTATGTAAGAATAATAACTAATTTTCTCACTATTTATCACCTATATTCATATCATATCATATTTGCCACCACCTTGTTATTATATTGATATAATAATATATTGAATTAATACATGTATATTTAATCTAAATAACACGTCATAGCCTCAAAATTAGGAATCACCCTTGTTCAAACTTTAGTCAAATAAATCCATTGAAAGTCAAAATGAGGAACTATGAAGTACTCCTATTATATGTGTTTGTATACATGCTAAGAAAATGCTCAACTAAATTGTTTTTACTTCCCACAAATTCAAATTGAAAAGATCTACTAATAATTTATTTGTGACGTTTGTTCATTATGCTTTCTAGTTAGCCTATGTATATTTTAAAATCACGCATAGACCTACTAGCAGAGATGGTCCTACTTTTTAATTAATTTATTTATGGCCCTATGTATATATATTAATTTTTTTACTTCACAAATTCAATTTATGTGAAGTAAAAACCTTAATTCATTTTGGAAATTATATTTAAAATTGACAAAATCAATTTGTTATATTTTTTATATTATTTAAAATATAATTTAATATATTTAATTAAGAAATCAACCAAACATAAAATATCATATTATAAAAGCAAAAATTTTAATTAAATATATTAATTGTGTTAAGTACCAATAAAACTAGCTAGGAACAAGATTAGATTATATTAGAAGGGTATTTTGGAACTATTGAATAAAAGTTCAATAAATAGAGAGTGATCCTAGCCAAAATAGATTGGCAATAATCACTCCAAAAAAAATCTTATTGACAAATCTGATTTACTTTTCTAAGACGGTATATTTTATATATTTGACGTTAAATAAAAGTTATTAATAAAATTAATTTTTAATTGATCGAATACAAGATTTGTAAAATCTCCACACAAACAATATCTCTGAACTTGAACTTGATCTTAACTTTATATCCTGATATTTCTGTAATAAACAAGGAACTACTTTCAATTTAAAATGATGCTGGAAATGGAGCGTTTGAACTGTATACGATTTAGCCTGCGACTACTTCAACACGACAGCAACGATTTTTTTGAGAAGCTTTCTCCACTCTTTCTTGGGTAGAAAGTATTCAACAGCAAAAACAAAAAAAAATATTTGGGATCAGTTTTTAACAATTTATTTGATAAAATTATTTGTCATGCCAGTGAGTGATTATATCACTATAATTTTGTCTAACAATTACTCTTATTTTTTATAACAAATTGTGACATATTTTTTTCCCTATGTGTGAATCATTGCTCTATGCCTCTATCAACAAAAGCACGCGTTTGTGCTGTTCTCACTGGTCGCTTTCAGAAGCAGTGAACTGTACATATTTCTTTTGTAATCTGTTTCGTTCACAGAGACTCAAGGAACCAGAACACACATATGTACAAAAGCTTGCAACCTAACCTTAGAACCCAATAATTATTATCATTATTATTTTTTGGTTGTCTTTTTTCTGTCACCTAATTATTTTGAGGCTGTGCTATATTTTTCCATATATCCATATATGTCGATATAGCTCAGAATTGCAAAAGGTGGGTTTTGTGGTTGTTCTCTACATTCGAGGTTTGGCTATGGCGGCAGGTGAAAGTAGCGGCAGAGACCTTGATCAGACACCAACATGGGCCGTTGCTGTTGTGTGCACTGTTTTCATCTTGATATCCATATCCCTCGAGAAGATTCTTCACAAAGTGGGAACGGTATGTGGAAACCCTTTTCGTTTTGTAATAATTAGCACTAACTCCATATATGTTTAATTTGTGCGTTTCCCCATTAAGTTAACCGCACCCTTCTACTTCAACCCATTTCATTCATGAAAACGTTACATTGGGTTGCCAAACTAGTCATCTCTTGCTACTTCAACAAGAAATGTTCAATTCCGGAGTTTACTTGAAAGAAAAACAAATTTTTAATCACTTCAACTAGCTATATGTGTATATATATATGTCCCTTCAATTTAATTCGGTGCCAAACTAATTAATCTTCCCTTTTTTTGTTTAAACTGCTGAATTTTGCTCCATGCTGTGGCCTTAGGCTTTAGCCATGTAATTATGTGCATATGGTCAGGTCTCTGCAAATTGTTGCTCTGTTTTGGAGTACCCTTTTTCTTCAATATTAAGATTCTGGTACAGTGTTTGAAGTCTCAGAGAACTATAACAACTTGATGGGTTGGTCTGCTTTGTTGATTGCATGATGAATGTTTATTGGGAATTTCATGTGAACCTAAACCGTTAACATATTCTGTATAGTGGCTAGGAGATAGGCAAAAGAAGGCTCTCCTTGAAGCTCTAGAGAAGGTCAAGGCTGGTAAGACTTATTCAAAGGATAGCTATTTTTTTACGGTTATCTTTATGAGGTTAATTTCTTTGGGATAAATAATTATTTTGTCACATGGTTATTTTATTTTATTTTGTTTTTGTTTTTGTTTGCAGAGTTGATGATTTTAGGCTTCATTTCACTGCTCTTGACTTTTGGGCAGAGTTACATTGTGAAAATATGTATTAACGGAGAGATAGCGAACAAAATGCTGCCATGTCCATACAAAGGCACCGGTAGTAAGGAATCCGAGGGAAGAAATCGTCGGAGACTTCTGTCTTATGAAGGCAGATATTTAGCCGCCGATAGCACCTCGTACAAATGCAGCGAGGAGGTAACTATTGATTCCAGTTGGTGTGTATTAGTATATGAGAAATTCTTAAAAGTGAGATCAATCATCGATTCAAATATTGTCACATCAGATATTAATATTATACCTCGCACGCACTCAGCCTCATAGTGAACTTTGTCACTTTGTCTGTTCTTCCTTTTTATTTGATTTTCTTTTGTGGGGTTTGTCACTTTCTCTCTAATAAATTGCCTTTATTATCCATGTGCCTACAAAGAAAAATCTTATGTATAAAATTCGTTTGAATTTAATTCGAAAAATAATGTACTATGCTTATCAATTTTCAGATGATCGAGTAAATGGATTATATTTCTTTATTTAATTTAAGGATTACCATTATTTCTATCAAAATATTTTTTTAGCTGTTGTAGCATCACTTATCTTCAAATTAGCATGCCCTCTGAAAGAGTTTTGGCTTCTTGAGTTTAGAATGAAAAATTTGTAGGTTTATCTTAAGAGGAAAGCAAAAATATTTTGTTTGTATGGGTTTACTAATTTATCCCGCATTTACTGCCATGCTCAAGTTCCTTTTCGTCATTTTTTTTTTTTTGTTTATGGGTGTGGGGGAGGGGGGAATGGAAATATTTGGGGAGCATGAGGGGTAGACTAGCAAATTAAGAACAATTGCTTGTAGGTAGATTTTTATTTTGGGTTGAGGAGAGGGTCCACCAGACTCAACTGAAGTGGGCCTTGAACGTAGCCCACAGGAAAGGAGAAAGTAAAAGTGATGCGCAAAAAAAAAAAGAGATCTTCTCTTCTGTACCCCAAAAATTTTAAAAGTCAGACCAAACAAATAGCCTGCGTATTATATCCAACTATTTTTATCCAATATTGGGTACATACAAATAGCTCTTTATTTATTAATCAGTGAACCTTTTTTGACCGAAAAATATAGAAGGCATTCTCTTTACATGTTCAAGATATATTTTTTGTTTTAAATTGTTTGCATTATAATGTAATATCTTGTCTGTTGGTTTTCAACGTACTAAATATAAGCTCAAATTAAAGTAGGATAAAAATATATTTCGCTGTGAGTGCTAATGCTTATTCTTGGTTTTGTTTGGGTTTAATTAGTAAAATTCCTCTGTAATTAAAGACTTGTTTTACACTGCGTGACTTACAAATAATTTGCAATATATATATATAGTTGCTTATCTAATTGTTGATGGCTATTTATAGGGACATGAGTCACTTCTATCTGTCAATGGATTGCACCAGTTACACATCCTCATATTCTTCTTAGCAATCGTTCATGTGCTTTACAGTGCCGTTACAATGCTTCTTGGGAGACTAAAGGTCTGCTCCTTCTACAGTTCTACTATACAATGATAATACAATAGTTCAAATATTTTTCCATACATTAGGGATAATGAGTCTGGAAGATTTATGTGTGTACTATAACCACTTGGTTATATCTTTAGTTGGTCAGCCTTAAAATTAATTTAATATCAGATACCCAGTTGATGAACTGCGGTTAAAGTACCCACCTCAGGTAAATACTTTAGCCTTGAATATTGCCAGTCTAATCTATTGGTTCTAATAACTTGGTTTATTTACCATAAAAAAAGGATTTAAATGGTAAGAAACTGCATCGAAATAGTCTGGGTAATTAATCCAAAATGCTAGTTTTTACCTTGATAAAAGATGGTTAAGGATAAGGAATGTAACCAGATATTTTGTTCCAATGATCTTCATTCTTCAATGTAACCAGATAAGGAATGAGTAATTAATCACGAATCTCATCTATAAAATTTTCACTTAGTTTTTTATCCTAACCGAAAACACATATAAATAAAACTTGTCAAAATGTTTATGGTTATTCTGTGTCTTTTTGTGTTGGACAAAAAGTCAAAGTTGATGAACTTATTAATGATATCAATTTCTTGACAATCATTACTGTATACTAGTTAGTAATATGATGGTGGAAAGATATTTTTTCTTAAATCCTTTTCCCTGCAGATACGTGGATGGAAGGCATGGGAGGCAGAGACTAATAGTGAAGGATATGAGTTCGCGTATGGTATGAGCTCTAATAATTAATGTATATGGTTTCTTTATTCTGGTGTAGAATTACAATGCCAGTTCTTCAATTTTACTATTAAGTTTTTCTATATCACTTTTGTTATATATTTATGTCACGTGTGCAGATGCGTCAAGATTCAGGCTTACCCACGAAACATCATTCGTTAGAGCCCATGCCAGTTTCTGGACAAGGGTTTCAATCTTCTTCTACATTGTGAGACACATATTACTAATATGCTTTCTTTCCCCTCTCTTATTTTCTTATTTGAGGTACAAGGTGTTAGTTTATTAACAAGATATTATCATGAATAAAAATTAAAGATATATGATACATCGATACTCTGGTGAGATTATTTGAGTGACAAAAATTGGGTAGTGAGGTTGGATATCTAACTGGGGGTTACATTGTAGCAAAGTTTGCATATCAATGAATAACCGAATTCATGCTGTTTAGTAACTTCAATTTCTCATGCTCATTTTAAAGTGATGGACTGATGGTGTGTCATATCCTTTATTTTCCAATTTCAGGGTTGCTTTTTCAGGCAGTTTTATAGGTCTGTGAGAAAGGTTGACTACCAGACTTTGCGCAATGGGTTTATCACTGTAAGTCTTACACATTTCATATAACATGTGATCTTCATTTTGGATTCACTTATTGTTTTCTGACAGTGCACTATTTATAGATGCATCTGGCTCCTGGAACCAAATTTAACTTCCAAAAGTACATCAAAAGATCATTGGAAGATGACTTCAAGGTAGTCGTGGGAGTCAGGTAATAACACCGTTTGACACAATGCATCTGTGACCCCATTATATTATGTAGGTTAAAAGATTTTCAGTTCCTGTAAGTGTTCATGGTTTTGGTTTTAGTTCCTATAGTTGCCATTTTTCCTGAAGTATTAGTCTCTAATAATTTTCATAAAAGATAATTCTCTATAGTTGAATATATTTTGGTTTTGATTTGATCTCTTAGGACTAGCGTTTTAACAAGATGCTACGATTATAAGGATTTAGTCCCCCTTTTTTTTTTTTAAAGTCTAAGGACTAAAATCAAAATTATGGAGTCGTATAGAGACTAAAAGGGTGCTTTTAACCAATTTTGGTTTTTCTTAGTATAACTAGTCTGAAATGTGTGCTTACTCTGGTGTGCTATGTCATTGACAGTCCTGCACTCTGGGCATCAGTTGTAGTTTTCCTGCTTCTAAATGTTAATGGTGAGCAGCTATATTCTTAGTAAAGTCCTATGGAATTTTATTGACTCTGAAGTTGAAAATTCAATTAAGGATGACTGTTGTTTAATCTCGTACTTGATTTCCAGGATGGCATACTGCATTGTGGGCATCCATAATACCTCCTACTGTAAGCATTCTGTTCTGTGTGGGTAATTCTCAAGTTGGTTCAGTTCTACAATCATAAGCCGTTTAATTGGTTTCAGATAATTTTGCTTGTTGGAACGGAACTTCAAGTCATATTGGCAAAGATGGCTGTTGAACTGACGGACAGGCATGCAGTTGTCCAAGGGATGCCTGTTGTTCAAGGTTCAGACAAATACTTTTGGTTTGGTCGGCCCCAGTTAGTTCTTCACCTCATTCATTTTGCTTTATTCCAGGTATAGAATTGAATATATTTCGTTGGAGAGAAGAAAATGACATAAAAGCCTACATTAAAAGTTTATCAGAGAAGAGTTATATATACTTGTTTCTTTTAATCAAAGTTGGCAACTGACTGGTTTTCTTATTCTTGCAGAATGCATTCCAGATAACATATGTCTTGTGGATATGGGTACTGATTACTGAACCTTCATTACACCTCAATCCTGAATTTTGACTGTCGTCTGCATCCCTCAACAATAAAACAATAATTTCTTTATTTGCAGTATTCTTTTAACCTGGAAAATTGTTTCCGTGTCGACTACAAGCTTGCAATTATAAAGCTAGTTATAGGGTAAGCCTTTGATCTGAAATTCTCTTACAATAATAATTACTGTCAGGATATGCATTTTGCATTTCTCCAATAAGAATAGCATTCCATAACTGGCCCGGTCACAGGAATATGTTGGTAGTTGAGTCTATTCTCTGCTTTTGGAAGCGATAGAAAAGTGTGGAGAGCCATAAATGTATCTAGCCATGGAATGATTGAAGGCTCTGATGATATTATAAAGTAATCTGATTAATTCTTATGTGGTTTGCATTGCAGGGTTATCATGATATGCCTGTGCAGCTACTTTACCCTTCCATTATATGCTCTTGTAACTCAGGTAACTACTAGCTACAAGTTTTTATTCGCTGACTTTGGGCTAAATGATTTGAGACATTCTCCAGCAATGTCTGATGATTTAATTAGAGCTTTTGGGTTGGCATGTACTTAACCAGACCACTAATACAACTGTAT
>JAVHNL010000098.1:0-25000 GCA_031216105.1 Dalbergia cultrata
TCTGTAACATTGCCTTATAGTTACATACAGGAATAATTTTTGTGGCAGATTTTGTTTTCTGCCACCATTTACCAATTTTGAATTCTTTGCTATGGTAGGGTTTCAACAAAGCTTTTGAAATTTGGTTTATAAAGAGTTAGGAGCCCATTTATGTTCTGTCATGAAGTAGCAAATCATTGAGTTACCACAAGAAGCTGACATTTACTAGCAATGCTTGTACTATCAATCTACCAGTCATGGTTTTTTCCATGCCACTTGGCAAGCCATTCCTGCAGTAGAATTTATCTGATCTTGAGTTCTTCTATTGCTCATAGATTCCTTATCTGCTTGTCAACATCTTGTTTTTGGTATCCATTCTTTCCATAATGTTTGATATTATTTGGGATGCTGTCTTCATATTAAAGGAGAGTGGAGGTGCGCTTGCTTTAAAAAAAAAACAGCTTTTAATTTTCATTTTCTGTTTTCTAGTTTTCAGTATTTTTTTTACCAAGTCATGAAAACAGGAAAACTGAAAATAAAAACTGATTATTATTTTCTGAAATCAAATACATCCTAGAATTTCACCACTTCAATAAACTATGAAGACCAGAAGCATCTATTCTAACAGTTTTTAAGTCCAACTATTGCCTTGGAATTGATTTGAGTAAAAGCTACGTTTATCAACTTTTAAGCAACTGAATCATGGAGTACACACTGTTATTGCATATTGATTGATGCTATAGGTGACAGCAAGGTCATGACTCACGAGCAGAATGGCCTGTAGCTGATAAATGAAAGGGACTTAGCATGAGATCTGAGAGTGTTGTCACCATTCACCAGATGTCCTTATAATAGCACATCGTGATATGGTTTGCTATCCAAGGTGCAATCTCACTATCATCTACATGACTTGCATCATGTCAATATCAGAACTACACTTTCAGGAACACTTTGTGTTGGCCCGCTTAACTACCGTCCTTTTTTGCACAAGATTCATGATCTTGTGTTAGCCAAATTTTGCCCAAAATAAAGGGAGATAATGGATGGAACCAACTCCCCTCAGCCTCAAGCTCCAAAGACATGTACCTGAATAGTGAATACCAAACCTAGGAAGTCCACAAACTTCATATTTATATAGGGACAAAATTGATAGTATAAAATTATCTAGGTTCATGTAGTATTACTTTTCAATGGAAGTAGAATATTTATGTTATTTTTGGAAATTGGAACCACTTGATCTTTTGTTCTTTTAATAAAAACAAACAAAGAAATTCATGTAGATATTTATATGCAAAGCCTACTTGATTAAAGAAAACTAGATTATGTGGCATGAACAAGGAGGATGAGTTTAGGATCATAAATAATAGGGATGACGTGCTCACTCAAGAAAGTATATTCACGGGATTCATAGCAAAGTTTTTTACCTTTTAAAAAATAGTTTAATTTGTATGCACTACTATTATCCAATCAAGTCATCACATTTACCAAACTTTTTAAATAGTGGATAGAATAAACCACTTTATTAATGTAGTAATACATGATTGAATAATAGAATAAAATTTTTTTATTATGTTAGTGTATTAAAATTAAACTCTTTATTAAAAAAAATAAAAAACATACAACAAAACCGTTAATTAAACATCATTTTTAGTCTTACTCCTGAGGTATCGAGTTCGATCTTTGGGTTTGATAAAATATACGACGCTGGGAGGGCGAACCTTAAAGCAGGCAGGGACCCGACAGAGATTAGTCTCTGACAAAGTCAGGGGATACTCCGGCCAAAACCATGGTACCAAAAAAAAAACATCATTTTTAGGGAAAAATATTTTGTGAGGATACTAACCAAACCGCTCATATTTTCTTCATCTTATCTAGCTGTCTTGATACTTCAAACGTCAAAAGTACTAAAAAGACAGTTTCGATGCGTTTGGAATAAAAATAAAAACGCTAATTTCAAATTAGGAATCTTATTTAAGTGTTAAGCTAGGGTATTGTACTAAGTGAGCAAATGGAATGGAAATATAAAGTATTTGATAACATAATCCAATAATACTTGTACATTGCGTATATTTCCTGGCAACCAGCCATATACCTTTGAGGGGCACACGAGGGTCCACCTGGAACTCAATTAATTAAGGCATAATTAGCAGGCCCAATGTAGCAATGTTAAAACTAACTAATCTTATCCCCAAGCTTGTAGATCTGAATGACGAGTAACTATCATTTATCTGAAAACTCTTTAATTGAATCTATATTCTTTGAGTTGTGTTACATGTACAAATCTTTGATACAATTTTTATACAATTCATCTAAATTCAGTGGTGCAAAATAACACCTTTTATCTTTAAATATAAGTCCTGTAGAATTTAATAGTGATAGAAAAGTCCTGTAAAATTTAATAGTGATAGGATAGGTATAAAAATATTGTACTACTACCATTAACATTTCTCATATTTTTATTTATTTCCTTTGCAAAGATTGACTTGGGTTCTGCCTGCGGCTGTGCATATAAATGTGACTCAACGAGGGGCGGGGATTGGATCGCCACCTAAGGTATTTATTTTCTAATCATATTCTTCGAATGAATAGGACTCTTCATTAAATTTATTGAATTGACCGAAGATTAAAAAATTGTTAGAACTTGAAAGTTGAAGAACTTAGTGCTCCCACTCCAAGCCAATTAATAATGTCCCATACTTAAAATACTAGATACTATAATGACAGTTACCGAAAAACAAATCTAATTCCACATAAGTGTACAGGTAAATGCTCAACAGGTGTGGCTCAAAAGTTTGTGCAGGCTCTCTTTTCGCTTGTAGTAGATAGAAGAAGAAAAGATTACTCATCATTTATTAACATTAATAAGATTCTGATGGGCCAATTAACAAACGTTATGCGTCATTATATTTTGAGCAAGACCAAACTTTGCCACCTATCTTATGCTCCTCAGAAACTCTTGCGTCAGACATGACAAACCCATGATTTTTGGGGAAATTCTTGTGTGAAAGCATCACATACATATTCTCCATATTTAATTATAAAATGACATTTTATCCATGATCCATTTTTAACATCAATTTTTAGTTAAAGCGTCATTTTATTACTTGATATGGAACATATTTAGGTAGTGTTTCATGTGCATGTAAAAACTTCTTTGGCTTCTTTTGCATTCTGTTATAAAATGGGCGGACCAGAGAGGCACAAATAGAATAGCACTTAATAAATAAGTGGAAGCATAAAGTAAATATGACACAGAAGGATTAACATGGTTTAGCAAATTGCCTACACCAATAGGCAAATACGACAACCAAATATTTTACTATGAAAATATGACGAAGAATACAAAAATATTTACAGTCCACTCAAATCCAAAGTCCCCAAATACACCCAAAATATCTTATAATATTTTTCTCACCACTGTATATGTTCAACACACAAAAGAAAATAACAAAAGTTCTAGAACAAACTTCTTTAACACCAAATGAGCTAATGGACTTGGAATCAAAGAGAAGAATCAAAGGAATAAAATCTTCTCTGACTACCCAAATGCTATAAGCATGAATGCATCTAGGAGTGAGTTTTAAAATCCAATGCATGCTCTATTTATCATGCATAACAAACAAAAGATATTTAATGCTTATCAACTTGATTTAATCATTCCAACTAAGATCCACGAATGATTTAGTTATCATGATCACCCTAGTGAAGTCTATTGACTTCCTTTGACCATCATTAATGTTGGTAAAGTCTTCAAATTGTATTTGTCTTCTAACAATTTGCGTGAAGTCTTCAAATTGAAATTTTACTTCTTGCGTTACAATTTGCAATAAATAATTCATATTGAACTTTATTTCTTGTAATTTTAGTTCAAATTGGATTTAACTTCTAATGGTTTGAAAATTCAAACCATATGTAACACATTCTTTTTCCATTAATTCAAGGCATAAATTGATGTCAGAAATATTATGGGTAATGTCATTTAACCCTATGTATGAGGCATGATTATTTGATTATTGTTAAGCACAAGATAACTATTTATGTAAATATTTATACATGTATGGATTACCATGCTTTCAAATACAAAATTGTCCTAGTTAGATAATTATTCAGTGTTCTAGGATCACCATATTTGAAAAAGTAAGCGTAGTGAGTAGAGAAAAAAAGATAGCGAAATGGTTTCCCTATCCACACTTTATCTCTCTAATGATTCTCTTACTAGATTGCTACTTGTTAGTGATCTATGCTAAGGAGGCTTCCTCCTCCAATAATTATTGAGCAAACCTTTGTGGTGCATATTACATGATAAAGTACACAAAATAATTTTTAAAAAAATTACGATAGAGTACACTGAAACTTCAATCAAGATTAAATTATTTTCCCTATTTACAGATATCAACTTCAATAGATTTTGGTGTCGGGGACTATTGAGAAGCTGTAATAGCATGTATGACCCTGCATTTACAGGTATATTCGCTCATTATCTCGCAACTATGTTTGAAAATTTGTAAAACAGTAAAAGTGATTGGTCGTAATGGAAATAATTGCGACCCTGAATAAACTTTATTTGTAATATTCAAGGCTCGAATCATAGAGTTTCTATTTTAGAGAAGGCTTCACTTAACTATCACAGCTGACTTAAAATTGCATTGAACAATTCCTAATAAAATAAAAATACATGTTTTGAAACCACCCATTGAGTGTCTAATTGTGCAACCCTTTCTCATTATCATTTTCAATTTTGACGTTTGAAGTTTGACATCTTATACACCCCTTAATTCGCAGCTGCCAGTGTTGGAAACAAAAGCTGTCTTGAATCTTTGATATACTTTCCTCAAGCGAGAGACACTTCTTGATTAGCTGTAAATCTATTATCTATGGTTGTGAAAGGTTTGTTGAATGATCTTGTGGACCCCTTCCGGATACTCAGAGCTAGATTGATGAGACTATAGAGAACTGAGAAACTGATGCTTTAGTTTACTTTCATGTAAATACAATTCCCTGTTGTTAATAAATTAATGATTAATGACATGTGATGTTAGACTAACCTTCTAAAATTGGCCCAATTTTGGGAGGGGATAGTATGGGCAGAGCATATGTCTGCCGGACTATCTTCTTCCATTGTGACAAATAGCCCTTTTTATAAGGTTGGGTAGCAATCAACGAAGGCAAAAATACTACTAAGAAATATGTAATATATATAAGGCATAATTATATGTATATTTATAAATATTCAACTTGTTTCTTTAGGACATGTTTGTGAGTTTGGATACATTATAAATTCTTCCCTCTCTTCCCTTCTCCTTCAAAATCTAAACTCACAAATATGCACTTAATATATCAATTCTTGTATAGTTGGAATTATTATTTCTAAAATTTATCAAAAAAACAAAATTAAAGGAGAATAGTTGGATAAATCAAAAGAAGAAAGATAACTCGTTCATTCTAAAGCTAATAATAAGGTTGTGTCTTTCTAACAAAATGTTAGAAATAGAAGTTCAAACTGTTTACTAGCTTTCTTTCTTTTATTAGAAATTTCGATTATAATTTTCCCATTGAGTTATATTTTTATACTCATAGGGTATAGGATACTATGCCTACTCAGTATTATTAATAATACCAAGGTGTTATGCTGTCTATAGAATCAAACCAAAGTCAAATGTTATTAATAATACAGTACGGAGAAAGCGTATGGTGAGAACTAAGGCAACTACAACTAGCTAATCTCCAAAGCTTTCCCTATCTTGTTCTTTATAAATAAACATCGGTCAATGACTTCTTCCGCCATTAAGTAATCTCATTGAAAGGTTATTTATGATACATTATCACTATGAAACATTTATACAAATGTTCTCCAGCAACCCATGTGATTAAATGAACCATGAGGGCTGCTAAGTGATTAACTAATGATGGTGGTGGTAATTTTCACTGTACTTCTATCTTTTATTCTTTTTCGTTTGTATTTGTCACTATACTTGTATCTTTTATTCTTAATCATTTGTATTTGTATAAGCCATCAAAAGTACCAGCAAGATAAATTTCATTCAAATAGGACAACATCAGTAGCAATAACAAAGATGAGAAATTCATAGCACATTAAGTGGCCCAACGGTAAATGTAATTCATTAAACAATGGAGTGAAGATGAACAATTTAACATTCATCAGACATAATACATAATCATCTTCGGTTCTCCCCTACCCCCCATCTCTATTTTGCCTGTCGATTGTACACTCGTTTTTTCTACTTTCAAGACAACAGTTACACAAATACAAATGAAGTAAAATCGAAAAATCAAATTGTACAATTAAAAAAAAAAAAAGAGAAAGAAATCGGAAAAATATAGAACAACAAATCTACAATTTGAGCCGCCAAGTCAAAGCAAGTTCCAACAGCCAACAAAAGTTGGCAATTCATTCTCGTACAATCCACGCATCTTCTCATATTACTGACTGCAGACTGACACAAATCTATGTCTGTTTTGTCAAATAGGAAAACAGAAGAGTTCAGAGGCCATGCCTTCCAGCCATGTCAGAAGCAGTGAACCTAGTACAACTGGAGCAACACACACTTAGACCTGAGAAATGATTAAGCTTGCAACTAGGACTGTTTCATGAAGATTAATATACAAACTCAACTTACTCATGGAATCCGTTGCTTGCCAACAGTGGTGTGATTAAAGAAATCAGGCTTTCACATAATTAACCCCATCACGCTTTCTTTTGTTAGACTTCGAGAAGAAGCAGATCTGAGCCCAACTCTTTTTCTGCTTAAGTGGCTGTGATTTTACATCCTTCTTTTCCCTCTTCTCCACTAGCTCAGCCATGTACTGAACAACCGCCTGAGATGCACCAACACATGAGAATTTGAAATATAGAAACATCATCACTAAAATACCAAAAGAACTAAATGAGAGCAGGGAAGATTACCTGTGCTCCCTTTTCAGCTATATCTCTTGGTGGAACTTCAAGAGGATTCTCTTCCACTCGTAGGATGCGTAATCGTGTGAGCATCCTAAATGAGTCAGGAAGGACTCGTATCTGATTATTACTGATATCTAATTCCTCAAGCATTTCAAGGTTCCCGATGGATCTTGGCAAGTATCGCATGTCAGCAAAATTGTTTCCTATGTTCATCTTGACAAGGGAGGTAGCGAAACATAAGCTCTCAGGAACTGACTCAAGCTCATTGAAACTCACATTAAGTTCCTTCAAATTTGTTAGAGATGACATTGTTGTAGGTAGTTGCTTAATGTTATTATACCGCGCAGACAAAATCTCCAGGCTCTGGATCTTTCCAACAGCTTCCGGTAGGGCCTTAAGCCGATTATAATCAGTGCGAAGCTCTCTAAGGGAAGAACAATTACCAATAGAATGTGGAATTTCTTCTATGTCATTTGTCTCCACATTCAGTATTTTCAGGCTAACAAGTGACCCAATAGAATCAGGAAGCACTGAAAGCTGATTCGAGCTCAAATCAAGCTCCTCAAGACGCACCAATCTGCCAAAAGAAGCAGGCAGCGCCAATAACTGGTTCCCGCCCAGATCAAGGTAGACCAAGTTAAGGAGATCTCCAATAGTATCAGGAAGCTCCATGATCCTATTGGCATGCAAGTCCAATCTGGTCAAAGATGAAAGGCCTCCAATAGTGGAAGGTAGAGCCATAATCCTATTCTCAGATAAATCAAGGGTTACCAAACTCGACAACTTCCCTATCGAATCAGGAAGCCACTCAACTTGGTCCATCAACTTGCTCTGGAGCTTGAGATCACGAGTTCCTTTCTTTGCAGAAACCTCAATTAAGCTAGCAAGTTTTATCAAACTTAACTTATCACCACCATCTTGACCTGCACAACAAACATTACATCAGAACAAGACCATTATTGATATTGCCTACAAACAAATCCAAGTTCCAATATGATTAACTACACAATTTGAGCTACCAAATCATCATCATAACAATCAACAATAACAATAATAACCAAAATTCAAAGGTTCAGAAGCACATATGGCATTTACCTGCAGTAGTTGTGGCCTTCAGTGATGGATCCAAAATCTGTGGTTTAGATTGTACACTTGGTTCAATTCCAAATCCATTGGAGTGGAATGTAGACGTAGCCTTCTTCACATAACTATCATCTCGTGTAACCAGCTCCTTAGCCTTCCCATGCTCTTTCTCCACATGGAACAAGCTAGAAGAAGACGAAGAACCCTGAACACTGTCAAACCCAGTCCTAGAACCTGAGCCCGAACCCGAACTCTTCGAGAAGGTCGTGGAAACCGCAGCGGAAGCAGAACCGTTAGAATAACCAAGCCTCCTCGAATCCGAATTGGAACTACTATAAGGAGAAGGAGACGAAGAAACACACTTGGAAGCTCTCTGAATCAATTCATCGAACAGAGAGTGAAGGTTCTCGAGATCAAGAAGCTTCAGTGCCTCCCTCTTCTGCTCCTTGCTCTGGAAATACACCACGTTCCTCTGCATCTCTTGCATCAACATGAAAAGCTCTTCGGGAACTTGGGGTCCCTTGCTCTGCCTCGAAATCGATTCGAGCCTCGCTTGGTCTTCCTTCTCAACGTTCAGAATCAAAACCTTTGCAGCTTCGACCTCGTCAATGGCAGGCCTAGATGGCAAGGATCTGTGAATCCTCATTATCTCTTCCACCACCGAATCCACCGATGACCAAGTTTCCATTTTTACTTCGAAACTCATCGTTTTCACAAATACCCAGATTCGTAAACCTCGTTAATTCGGCCCCAAACTTCAAGACTTTAACACCATCTCCAACACCCGGGTTCGGGAAAAGGAGAAGAAAGGGTTACGAGTTGAATGAATTGTTGAAACTTGAAAGCTTCTTTTTTTATTTTTTGAATGGAGAAGATGGAATTGAAGAGAGAGAGAATGGATTGGTATTGTGATTGTGAGAGATGATGAGTGAGTGTGTTTAACGAGATCTGCGTTTTTCTGCTGCAATTTCTGTTTTACTCGTTTCTTCTTCTTCTTCTTCCTCCTCCTCCTTCTGGTTCTGTCGCGGGTTTTGTCTTATGCAGCCCTTATTTTTTGTTTTCCCGATATGCCCCTGGCAACTTCCTTAAATCACGAGAGAGGACAGCACAAAGTTTGTTGTTTTCTTTTATTTGCCAGCCCGCGGTGTCATTAACGGTTTTAAAGTGCCGTTGGTTAGGAGTCGGACATGTATCTATCGGGGTAGGAAATTTAGGAGTTGTTATGTTACTACTACTGAATCATGTGATGAGTGAGTGGATTCAAGTTCTTTCCGTTTTTGTTATGTTTCTTTGCCCGATAAGTCAGGTTAAGTATTTATAAGCAGAATCGGGTAGTGGGAATGGTATCGGATAATGGATGGGTTGGAAGAGCGAGGTTGAATTCGTGGTAATCTGTGTACAATAGTCTTTGTATTATATACACTTTCTAGATGAATCTTATTTGTAATGTTAGTAAACTTTAACATATGGAGTTACTACTTGAAAAAATTACTTAGATCTCTAACTTATATGATATTGTTTGAAACATTTCTAAGAAAAAGTAATTTATACTTGGGAGTAATTTTAATATATTAATCGCATGAATAAAAATTGATATTACCATTTATATTAATATATCAAATATGATAATCGATTCTCACATATACCATTTGGTACATTATGTAAATATGAGAATTTGATTGGACAAAAGTGTACTAAAATTAAACTATTTATATATTATACTATACGATGAATATTTTAATAAATGGTTAAAACTATGAAACGTTCTTATAAATTAGATAAACTTTGATTCTATCCTGAAAATTATAGGCCACTAACGTATTTAATTTTTTATACAAATCTATAAAATCATAACTTAGACAAAAAAAAATTATTATACTTTTGTTCAAACTATACATTTTTAGTTTGAAACAAAAGTGCAAACACACATCAAGATTCAAGAGAAATATGGGAAAAGGGGAGATGAGGAGGGGGAATAGGGAGAGAGTAAATTAATGCAAAGGAATTAGGAAGGGGGGGACAGGTGTAAGTGTTGGGAAGGTGGACACGTCCAAAGGTGTATCCAGCTGGCATTGCTACTACTCACCCTGCGGCTAACCCAACGCAACAGTGCAGCACAACGCAGCACGGCCAAGATCAGCCTCAGTTTACTATAGCGGGTTACCCTATGGTTTATGGTCATTAATTATATTTTTTGCAGATCTATTATATAAAACACGGGATACAAATCCTCTTATACGGTTTTTCACATGAGTGCATCGTGTATAATCTCTCAGCATAAATTTTAAAAGTGGGCTTGTGATATAAGAAAATTAACAATAAAAAACTATATACGATAAAGTTCTGAAAAAAACAGTAGGAGAAGATTCATTCTTATAAAATATTATATTGACTTGTATCCCATTATGAATCCGCATGATATATCAAATATATTTAATATTAAATAAGATATAAATGAGTATAATGTTTTGTATAATATATGCCAATTTTTAATTAAGATTACGATGAGTGAGTGAGAGAAAGAGAAGGGGTCATGGTCATGGACATTATAGCGCCATCCCTCAAATCAGTCACACTAATAATAATCTATTTTTGTTTCGTTTTCTCACTCTATCTATCTATGAATCCTCCTTGAATGATTCATAGTCCTCCCATGATCTCAAGTCTGATGTCGCACTCAGCCTCACGTGCTGTGCCATTAGCTGTCCCCTCACCTTCAGGCGAAGCCCATGTACATGTTACCCCCTCCTACATCTTCCACACAACTATTTAGTTTGTGACCAACCACCATCATCCTCATCCACTCCTTCATGGGGTCACTTCATTTCACATGCATCCATCCATCTTCAAACACATTCAAACCCCAGGGCTCACACTCTTCATCTCCTCTCTTTCTTTTCACTCTCACTTCATTGTAACTTTGGTAATAACACTGCACATATATGAGCAAAGTGTCAGATATTTCACCTCTATTTAATACCTCAAACTTTTAAAAGAAATAAGTGAATCACTAGATAATATAAATGTCAATTTTAGTTTATGGGAATGAATAAACATTTATTATTGCTTCGTTGAGGAATATGACATGGTGAATTAGGCATTGCGAGCAAAATTCGGGTGCACCTTTCACCTTATGTACTTGTTCTGTCTTGCCCCCCTCATCATTCGTGCCATTGTATGTTCATAGGTTTATTTTTAAAAAAATGTTATATGTAATTATTTGATATAAGATACTGTGTCGACTTACTTTTCATTTATTATTGAATAGGATGTGGACCTTACTTAAATTGACTCCACTCTATCCAATAATAGATAAAAAATGAGTCGATAAGGTGCCCCATATCAAATGAATATAAATAATATAAAAGGCAACTAATACACAATCAAATTTCACGGGAGACATAAAACTATTGAGATATGGGATCCAATAGACGGTTGACCACACATAAACACCTTCAAATGTTTATCTGTTGGTTTATACTTGTCTAACTTTTTCTGTATTTATATTTAGAATTCTTGGAATAGAAAAAGCTTGATAAATAGTTCAGTTCTTTAATTAATTTGTCGACCATTAAAATATATTTTCAACAACCTGTCACAAGTTCTTCAAAAATGGGAGAAAATATAGTAACTTAAAGCTCCAATCTTGTGATACTGCATGAAAAATCCAAGAAACAGGTTTCTAGGATCTTAACATATATATATATATAAGATAAATTAAACAAAAAGATTACATGTAATTTATTTAATTTACTGAATGATAAGAAACTTAAAATCAGTATCTGCGTAATTAGTCATGTGTATGAAATTCATTCATTAGATATATATGTTTTAACCCTGGAGGAAAAAAATCTTGATTCATTAATTGTATATAGAAATAATTAATCAACCAAAAGATCATGTTATCTGTATACTAGTAAAGCCTACATCACGTGTTAGAATAATTAACCGACCTAACAGTTAATACTTAATAACAGATCGACTGCAACAATTAACTTAATTGGCATTCTCTTCGCCTATTTAAGAGTGTCTTTTTAGAAAAATAAAAATGTCCAATTTTATCCATTATTTGAGAATTTTAAAGAAGTATTGATTTTTTGTTTATTGTTACTATTGCACATATTATTTCTCTCACAGACAAACTTATCATAATAATTATTGCACAATTTCTTTTTTTCTTTTGTGTGTTTATCCATTTTTAATAATTTTTTAAATTTATGTGTCAAAATCTTAAAAGACACTTCTAATTGAATGGAGACAGTGCTAACTAATTTCACATCAGCCCCTAATCTGCAGACCTGAAGTTGGATAATGAAGAGAGGTATAGTAAAGATTTTCATTAATACCCCAAAACCCCCCTGATCACTTTCCTATATTTCCTGAAGATGAGGGTTTTGGTGGAATTAAAATATAACTTACTTTGATATTTATATTAAAATGTTGAATTTACCTATTATTTATAGTTTTTTTATACAATGAAATATATATTTTAAAAATAAACTCATAATGAAAAGGAAAAATTTTGGGAGACAATATTTTTATAGAAATTTTTTTTTGACGGATCACTTTTCAGGATAAAAAATTGAAGTGAAAAAAATAAAATTAGCTAGAGGGATAAATAAAAATTAAGAGATGAAATTGTGAGGAAAGATTAACCTTTTAGAGAAATTTTAGAGAGATAAAATGGTTTTGAAATGAAAAAATCTTTAAGTCTACAAAATATAAAAATTTTCAAAATTAAAATTAATATAATTATGAAACATAGTAATTATACACCTAATAGTTTGAAGTTTTTGGAAAGATGATTATCATCAAAGTTATGTAAAGTTCAATTTTGATTATCTTCGTTATTTTAAATCCAAAGTTATGTAAAGTTCAATTTTTGTTATCTTCATTACTTTAAATTCATTGACAACTCAAATTCAAAAGAGATTCCTAAATAAGTTAGAATGCATATCAAATATAAAAATTTTTATGCATCTCTACCCAACATCTTAAACTTTTAGAAGAAATAATGATTCATATATAGCTTAAAAAATAAAGTTGTAAAAATATATTTTAAACCCTCAATTTCCTTTCTTTTATCCATTTCATTCTCTAATTAAACCTTTTATTTTATGTTAGCCTTTTCCTTTCCTCCGTAACTCAAATAAAAAGTATCCATTAAGTATTTAATTTGAACAGCAAATGACAGTCACAATCATGCATTTCAACAAAACAACTTCATATAATTAAGGGTAACAAAGATATTATTGATGAACTCAAATGCAATAATGTCTTGCAAACTTACAATGTTACCAGGCAGTACTGATCACAAACCATATATATGAAAAAAAAACAAAAAACTAATTATTAAAATTATGATCCGCATAAGATCCCCGGAGTTTATTTAACATCTCCTTAATTAACTTTAAGTATGGCCAGGTCATCACTCCTTCAGTTGGGCGCATCGCCAGCTGAAAGTGTTCCTTTCATTAATCTCCATTAATGTATTCTCATAGACTTCATTCAGATATTCTTGCTTCTTTTTGTCACTACTTGCCGGGAATAGATCCTCAGTATTGATCCTTCCACCGTATGCATCTCTTGCCCAGCTTTCTATACCACCCCGACTCATTGAGCTGATAACAAGCTGCAACGTTTCATATAAATCATCCATACACAAACTTAGAATTTTAAGAAATGAATGTCAAGAATATCGGTATAAGGTAGTAGTAATAATTCTCAAACAAAACAATTTCCATTTTTTTTATAAATATATCATTAAGTTTGGTAGTATCATATACATTATTTTCATTGTCATCCATATGACCATATCAATCAGAATGAAAACGAAAAACTTTTTACCTTTCATTCATATTTCATACTGAGCACACCCTAAATTGTACCGATGCTAAATGTGATTCATTTTGACTTAACATAAAGAAAACGAATATCATATATATAGCCATACACTATGTGTTTAAAATGGTAGATGTAGAAATCTTATAGGCAGAATTCTTTTTTTAAAAATAAAAAATAAAAAAACGAATATCATAGCCATATATGTATATGTGTTTTATATAAGGAGAATTATTATACACGAAAAACAAAAGATTTAAAAAATAAAAACCTGAACTTGGGACTTGGAAATTAACTTTCGAACAGGTCCTCCTCGAAATTGACCATCTTCTCCAACTACTAAAACAGAAAAGCGACTTGGTCGGTTTGGTTCATTCTCTTTTGGGATTACCATATTGCCTTCAAGTGAGCTGATGGTAAAGTTTCCCTGCATATAAGTAGCACATGTGTCAATTATATATGAACTCGATCGAACCTAACGTATGTTGCTAAAATTGAGAGGACTGTATAAAATTTCTTTTTTTTTTTTTTTGCATTATCATTTAATTTTGTATGTCATTTGACTGATATATCACTATTAAAAAAAACTAACTATTTATACTATATCTCAAATCAACACATTAATTAGAGATGAAAACCTGCAAAACAGTATTTGCAACTGGGGCATCTTTCCGATTGCACAGTTCAGCATACGATAAGGTGCCATACGCCCCTAAGATGAAAACCTCCCTCTCTCGAGCTATTACTGTCAGTTTCTCCAAAATGTCCTGTGAAAAAAAATGTAATTTAGTGAGATTTGATGCTTCGCGGAAGTAAAATGATGCTTTAATTTGTCCTTAATATAAACGTGAAAATTTTGAATTTATAATAATTATATATATGTTTCTCCAATAAGTTACAAACATCATATTAAACTACAGAAAGTGTTCATAAGGTTGATATCAAACTAGATTGGAATGTGCTATATATATATATATATATATGCGAGCGAGAAATAATGTTTATGCAGTTTACGCACACAGTTTGCAACTAGAAAAAAAGTGAATGATGTAAGGATGCCTCAAGATCTAAAACAAAGAAATAATTCTTACTCTTTAATAATAAACAAATAATAAGTGGTGTTCAAGTAATGAGATCAAATATATCATAAGGAAAACCAAATTTGGCACAAATTTGCATGGACACTATAATTAACTAGTTATGTATACTTTTGTAATTAAGATATCCATCAAGAAACAAGAATTCTACACACCAGAAATTTTCACCTCTATATTATATCATTAGCTCCCAGAGAAATATGATGAGAATAATAAAATTACATAACAAATACACATTATACACTTTTATCACCATTAAATGTGATGAGCCGACTCTTAGCTCCCAATATCAACTATTGTCTTGGTTCAATTTCTTTTACGCATGCATATTCAGACATTTCCACAAATCAAATATTTTGTGATATAAGGTCATATACAACATCTGCATGACATGAAAACAGTTATACAATAAACTGTAACAAGATGGGAAACTGTTATGGTTGAGAATGATATAAAGGACAAGAAAAAGTAGTAGCACCTCATTGGCACCCACTGTAATGTGAGTTGCTCCAAAAGGAAACTGATATGGTTCTGCAAAAAAACGTAAGATCTTATATCATATAACAAAACTAGGGAGCAAGTAGCAACCAGAATGCACTCTACTTCATAGTTCACATATTATCAAATTGGGCAGTGTTATTTTGAAACACAATTCATGGGACACTTTGGTGACACACTCTCCTCAATTATTGGATTGGGTGTGGACTCTACTTAGTTTGGGTCTCACACCCTATCAAATTGTAAATGTGAGTGTATCGATTGCATAATATCGCACAAAGGGTGTTTAAAAAGAACATTTTTCTAAGAAATTAGAGATTCTCCTTTTGCTCTTTATGTACGGTTGAATTAATATGATTCTATGAAACACAAACACGGACACGGACACGACACGAGACACGACATGAACATGAAGGACACACTAAAGTTGAAAAGTTATAAGACATAGACTTAACATATATATAACTAAAATTTTTTTAAAAAAATTATGTATTATTCAAAATATTATTTTGTATAATACATTTTTATGCTTTATTTTCTTATAAACTAAAAAGTTATGTATTATTTCCTTCTTATAATCTTATTTATATTGTGTTTTTCTGTGTTAGAGCGTGAAAAATGTAAATTTTAAATTAAATATATACGAACATATGTCATTGGTGTGTCATGTAAGATCCGACTTGAACATGTATCCAACTTGTAGATACGACACCCAAATAGTGTCTCTGTGCTTCATAGATAGTATTTTCCTTTGAAAACAAAAATGTGAATCCACACACATGTACTGATATAACAATCTTAATTTAAATAATGTTCCCCGCTTTGACTAGCTAGCAAGAAAAAATAACCAAATGTAATTAAGAACATCTAAATTCATTTATTTAGAAAAATATTGATTATAAATTGTTAATATAAATAACTAATTAACAAAGCGAAATATATTATTTTAGTAAACATACAGCCCTAATTAGTTTTGTGGCTGCTACTATCTGATTAATATAACTAACATTAGTAAAATATATAATTAACTCTCAGAGACCTACTTAACTGAACCAACTAACTCCAGTAACAAGACATATAAAATTAAGAATGTAATTGATATGATCAATCTCAAAATACACCCAAAATATATCATAGAACAAACAGAAAATGTCAATCTATCAATTATATCTGTTTCACAAAATCAAAGTATGTATTGTTGAATTTCTAAAACATAGTAACAGTTACCAACTTGTTTTGATCATATTAGCACTGATCCATCGAAGGTTTATAAAAAGTAGGTTTAATTATTTTGGAGTTTCTTATAGTTAATTATTCAATTTTTAATTAGATCTCTATAGTTTAAAAATTATAATTAAAATTTTACTTTGTTAAAATTTTCAATTAAGTCCCTAGTCATAGCTTAATAATTTTGTGATCAAGTCTCCATAGGTTTGTACAATGTAGAAACTTGATTGAAATTTTTTATGCAATATGGGAAATTGATTGAAAATTTTTGTACAATATAGAAACTCAATTATTACAAAATTTTAAATTATAGGAAATTTGATTAAAAATTTTTGTATAGTACATGAACTCAATTATAAATTTTTAAATTATAGAAACCTAATTAAAAATTGAGCAAAATTATAAGTACAATTAGAGTAACTAAACCAAAAGTTACTATGAAGAAAATATTAAAATAAATAAATAAATATATCATTTCAAATCAGGAAAACAAATGTTCATATCCTCACCAGTTTCCCAAGCAGCTACCTCAACTCCTCCATTGCCACCACCATCACCTGAACTGCTTCCAGCACCACTGGCGAACGACGGCGGGTGAACTGCACCCGGCTCCACCACCATGGGTGGCGATGATGAGCTGAGGATCACTGTTGCAACACCATAAGAGGGTTGGTTAGTTGGTCAACTTATAATTCAAATGGTTAGTACTTAAGGATGTGTAAATCTTCTATTTGTAAATTATTTATCCTTCCGTGTTTCACTAATCATGTTTTGCTAACTTGAAAATGATATATAGATGGTGAATAATCGCCTTTCATTTTTCTAAATTCTTTTAGGTGTCTATTTTTCAATCAACAAAACTTGATAGGTGAAACAAATAAGAAGACAAAATTTAGGCCAGAAGATAATAATATTGGAGACAAATTAGAAGATACTTGACAAGCTTATATATATATATATATACACACACACCATATGGTGGGAGAGGAACGTTGTTGGCACTCTGACTCTGCTGAGAGTTGGATTGAGGCACATGGGTTTGCCATGTGTCAGCCATTTTCTTCACTCTCTGGATGCAGTGGAGACAATGAAAGTTTCCGTGGTTTTGCTCTCTTATTGTGAGTTGTGAGAATGAAATGAGACCACCATACGTATATGTATGTATATATATATATAGATGGTACTCTTTGTGAAAATGAAAACCACAGTCAATACCGCCGTTGGTTTTCATTGTGGTGCTATTTGGAATGTGCTAATCTATGGAAGGCGATTAATGAAATAATGCTTTGTACTGAAATCTTAAATGTGGTATTGAACGTTATATGGAATGTAATAAGATAAGGTTGGAAGGGAAAAGAGTTAATGCGAATTTACAGAGAGAGAAAAGACACAAAAGAAAAAGATACTTTTCTTTAAAAAAAATAAAATGAATTATAGGCATTGAAGATACGTATCCTATATGGAGTCTCTTGATCAGTATTAATTAGTCTTTTAAATATTGCTATTAAGCATCAAAACTAGCTAGGGATGAATTCAATAGCCAGCTGGAGATATATAGGATTCTGAAATGGTGGAAAGTGGAAATCCAGTGTGGGCAGGAAGTGAATCAAAACCAGTAGATTTTCTGGGTTAAGCTTGGATAGATTCTAAGAGCTGCAAAATATCAATTCCATTGTCATCTATTCATACATCAACTTTAGATATATTAAGAAATTTGATAAAGAAATACAATAATAAAATTTGAATATAATGGAGAGAGAATAAGCCTATACTTCCTCCATTGCATAATCTCTGTTAAATTTAAATAAATATGGGTATTAACAAAAGTAATAAATAATATGATAATAAAATATTTCTATATAAAATTATGAGTAAACACCTAAATTAGTCCCTGTTAATTTTCTTGATGGACAAATTGATCCATAACAATTGTAAACACCCAAATTGGTCCCTCATAATTGTAAAATAGGACACAACAGGTTCCTGACCGACCTGTCAAGGCTGGCCTAGCACTATACTTTCCGAGCTCCGCATTCAATTCTCGAGCTCCGCCTATCATTTCCAAGCTCTGCCTAAACTTTTTGAGTTCCACCTAAAATTTCCGAGATCCGCCTATTAATATCCGAGCTCCGCCTAAACTATCCGAGACCCTCCTATAATTTTCGAGCTCCACCTGTTACTATCCGAGATCCGCCTAAACTATCCAAGATCTGATTATTTTATCTGAGCTCTGTTTCCTCTTAGGAACCTGTAGTGTCCTATTCTACAATTGTGAGGGACCAATTTGGGTGTTTACAATTATTAGGGATCAATTTGTTCATCAAGAAAATTGTTAGGGACCAATTTGGGTGTTTACTCTAAAATTATAGTGTATAAATTAATATATCTTAATGGTCATTAATTGTAAAGCACATCAAATGGTTGGAAATGAAAAATTACACTAATGATCATTAATTACTTAGGGGTACTATTGGAATAAAAAAAATTCTATTTTATTATAATGTGAAACTGATAGATATCTTAAAAGATGAACTTGTCTAAAAGTAAAGAAATATTATAAAAAGAAGAGAGTAACAAGTTAAAAAATAAATATTGCTAAAACCATTATAAATACATGATTTTCGAGCTCCGCCTAAACTATCTGAGACCCTCCTATAATTTTCGAGCTCCGCCTATTACTATTCGAGATCCGCCTAAATTATCCAAGATCTGATTATTTTATCTGAGCTTTGTTTCCTCTTAGGGACCTGTAGTGTCCTATTCTACAATTGTGAGAGACCAATTTAGGTGTTTACAATTATTAGGGATCAATTTGTCCATCAAGAAAATTGTCAGGGACCAATTTGGGTGTTTACTCTAAAATTATAATGTATGAATTAATATATCTTAATGGTCATTAATTGTAAAGCATATCAAATGGTTGGAAATGAAAAATTACACTAATAATCATTAATTACTTAGGGATACTATTGGAATAAAAAAATTCTATTTTATTATAATGTGAAACTGATAGATATCTTAAAAGATGAATTTGTCTAAAAGTAAAGAAATATTATAAAAAGAAGAGAGTAACAAGTTAAAAAATAAATATTGCTAAAACCGTTATAAATACATGAATGCTCAATTTATTAATAAAAGTTACAATTTTAGAAAATAATTAAGTTTAAACTTTGTTACACACACAAGTGTGTGTGTGTGTCTATATATATATATATATATATATATATATATATATATATATATATATATATATATACATATTTGCAACGTTTTTATTAATAAACAATAACTAAAGCTATCTTATTTTATAAAATATAAATGTATTTCAAGATTTTAAAAATATAATATCAATAAAATAATCTCTATTTTCTCATATCGATAATTTTTAACTATTTTTTTCCTAATCTACATATACCTATCAAATTTTAAAATAGTTGTTATAAAAGTATAAAAAGATCATTAATGATATAAAGAAATGCTTACCTTCATAGTCCACACCCTCGTGTGGAGGTCAAAGGTTGGCAAAGTTGTACGTATTGTTTTGAATAAAAAAAACCACTCATTCTTTAAGAAATCAACTTATTGTTTTGACTAAGTCTGTAATACTCCCATACCCACATTAATTGTCACTATATTTTTCTCTCACTTACTAATTTGAAAATGATTTTTTACTATTTAATTTAAAAAATGATTCCATAAAACACATGCTATTTTTGTTAGAAGTAAAGATTTAATTTAAAAATATTATCTTTTGAATTTTTTTTTTACATACTAAACAAAAATATCCTGAGAAGTTAATTCTTTTATTTAAGACGTAATTGACTTTTATCTGATTATTTAGTATAAGATCGGAAATATCACTATAAACTTTTTGAAGTGTATTATGATATTATCGTAATATTATAAGTTAAAGAAATGAAAAAATTGTACATTGGTAAAGTATAAGGTAATTTAGGATATTTTGATATGTATAATTGATGGATCGCTCACCATACATTTATGATAATTTTTTTTTGGTTTTGCATAAATATTCACTTCTAATAAAAATTTCATCATTTTTTCAATAAATAGGTGAAAGAAAATGATAAAATGATAATAGTTGTGCTTGAAATTTTTCTTTTATATAGCCTGAAATTAAAATTACAAGATTACATACCCGAAACTACAAGTTGATTCACTAAGAAAGAAGAGGCCTTTTTTTCTTTTTCAAAACAATATGTGGATTGCAATCCCCTAAATAAAATTAATAAATATTTAATATTTTCAAAGTACTTTTAAATTTCATAGTTTCGTAAATTTAACCATTGTTGACGAAAAAAAATTGTAACTCTATTATACGGCACATTTTGCAGCCTCTTATACTTTTTAGAAAAAGTTTGCATTTGTAATTAATATATTTAAACTTTCAGTTTCTTAGTAAATTATTCAAAGTATATTATCTTTGATGAGAACAACCAGTTATCTATTCATGCATACTATATTATTTTAATTTAATCTGTCCTATAAAAAGTAATCAGTAAAAACACAAATTCTATATTGAATTCAGATTTCTTTATTCTTATTTTTCACTGAATTGAGTGATCTTAAACAATCAATTTTAATCAAACTAACGAGACTTAATTATATTTTGTATCTGTCAAAATATCGCGATTTATTTTTAAAATTTTTTTATTTAGTCCATTAAAAATATTTTTCATTTATTTGATTATTTTGTTATTATTTTGTTATCTTATCATTAGTTCTTCCCGCTAAACTTGGCGTCTAAAGATTGACATGGAGTCATGAACTCATGGATAAATGGGGGGAGATCAAAAGGAAAATAGTAACATTTTCAAGTATTCGATTTTAATTCATTATTAATATAGTTTTTTTATATAGAAATATCTAATTTTAATCACTTAGTACTTTAAAATATTAAAATGTTTGACTTAATCACTTATTATCTAAAGCTTGTATTTTTATTGTTAAATATAAGAATAACTTTTATGAATTAGTGATATAAATTTTCTTTCACACAATCATGATGAGCATCTTGGTGAGTATTTACTCATGATAATTTGTCAATTTACTGAATTTTTATCAGTATACTATCAATGCATAAAATTTATTTTCAGACGGTCAATACAAAGATATTTTACATAGACAAAAATTTAATTATTAAATACTGATATATTTAAATTGAATTATATATATATTATGCACTTTGAAAAAAAAATATTGTCAATTAATTACATATAACTTTTAAATTAGATATAAAATTAAAACGCCTTTAATAAGTCGCTGATGTATGATGGAATAAACAACTACAGTAAATGTATTTAATCGCTCATTCGAAATGCATTTAACCACATTCAACAAAATGTGGATAAACAAAGAGAGCAGCCAACCCCTAATCCTTCTTTTATCTTCCTCTTTTCTCTGTCTTCTCTCGTGGAGTTTTTGTTAAGGGGCACTATAATATTTTTTTTGTGATAACAGCCCTATCAATTTTGTTTTTCTTTTTCCTTTCATTTCTTAGGTTTTTTATTTCTTTCATTTTGTCTTCTTTGAGAATTTTTTTTTTTGGTCTCCTTATTGGGTGTTTTCTACCCTCTTTGTGATATTTCTATCCATTTTATGTACGTTTTGATTTTTTTTATTATGGTCTTACAAATATAAAAATACTTAGACCTACATTAAAAGGAGACATAATATATTTTTCAAATTTCACTTTTCGTGTTCAGTCTACATGAAAAATGCTTTGATATCAAATAATATTCAAATGAAGAACATAGCCACAAATTGTTAAATAATTTAAAATACAAAATATAGTTATTTCTTATTCAATTTAAATTCAAAATATCTTCAATTTATAACTACCTTTGGACTTTTGAATAAGATTCTCAAAAAAAAAAAAAAACTCCTGTCCCAACAAATCTACCACTATTGAGGCACTTTAACTTTTTATTACCTTTTCTAATAATTCGTGACAAAATCAACTTTTTTATCTTATATTTAACTACTACCTACTACAGCTAGTGGCGAAATCAATTGACACCATAATTTTACTGAAATGAGTTATCAAAACCCATAGTCTGTATTGTTCTACATTTTCAGTATATGAAATTTATTATTTAACATGCTGAGTAGCATTCAGACGACATGAAGTGATTTTCAGATTTACTTTCATATTAAAACCAGCCTAAGTTTTGTTCTAACTACAATGAATGAACTATGAAGGATTCAAGATACCAACGGAAAAGATTTCTGATACCTTGAACAGCATTGAAAGCACTATATGGGTTTGAACCAGATCCATTGATGGACATCATCAACCTGAACAAAATTTTGCTATGATTCCCCTGTCCCCAAAAAAAGAAAGAAAACCAAAAAAAATAATTCTATCACGTGGTTCTCGTAGCCTACTATATTCTAATCGGGTGGATATCACTTTGTCAGCTTGGTTGAGGACGTAGATCTGACATCCTCAGATCTTGGAGGTCCCTTTCTCAACCTCTTAAAGACTGGAGCTGTGAGTTTGACATCCTCAAATCTGACCACTTTTTTATCTGGAAGTGCAGGACAGAGCAAAGGTGAGAAATGAACATATAGTATATTCAAATATCAGGAAGAAGATGGATGCTCCTATTGTCCGGTGCAATTGGAAAGGTTAACAACAATTAGGGAGTAGAAACAACCTACTATATATGGTAGCACACTTGCCACCGTAATACAACTATAAGTGATGTGTAAATCTAATATATACATCGTAACACAACAAGTTGACAATTGCAGAACCCATGTTATTTTGTATTGTGTGGTCTGGTACCTTCCAAATGTCCCTATGAAGAATGAAGAGGACATAGCACAGAAAAGACTAAAAAGTTCATGAAATGTATGAATCATTGGTGGCATGAACAGCCGTTGATCGACAAGAACATTGACAGCTAGAGCATCCAATAATCACCAATATTTTTGGAAAAATGATTGGTATGTTTATGAGTTTGGCTTTTGGATTTTAGGATATTCTTCCTTCAATCCCTTCCTCCTCCAACATCCAAACTCATAATCACACACGTAAGAAAACATGCAGCTTCCCAATCCACAAGAAACCATCATAAAAGAATTAGCAAAATCATACTCCTGAATTTGAGAACCCATTTGCTCATTAATGGTCAAATGAAGCCAAAAGACCCTGAAAGTTAAACAGATTTAGGACTTAACACCACCAAGTTATCCAACCATCTTGGAAACACTCTCAAAGAAATCCACATCCAAAAACATATAAATTTAACTAAATTAGTCTGGTCACTGACTAAAACCCAATAAAAGAGCCAAATTCTTGCCATTAGGTGGCATTCTTGTGATTAAATTGAATTTCACAACACAGTTATGGGCTACTGTTGGTCCTAGCTTCAAGCCTAGTCTTTTGCGAGAAGGAGAATGAAAAAGTTTCGTAAGGAACAGTTATTTTATTTAACAATTTAAGATTGTAAGCTAAAGCCGCTTTAAAAACAAACATAAAAATATTATCTGCTGGTTTGTATATACGAAGCAATCTGATGTCTGACCTGTGCCAGAGGCATTGATACAATCTTCCATCTTTATCCTATGAGAATCTTTCCGCTTGTAATTTTCCGAACGCTTTGTGGAAATGTTGACTATACCAGGCTCCATCTTCTGTTCTTCATCTGCACATCGACCTTGGAAAGGCTCCATATAACAGAACCTAATATAGCAAGAATTCACAATGGATTAATAATGAGTCCTATGTAATCATAAAATATTGAGGCCAATCACAGATATGTGATTGGGAATTATCTATTCATTTATTTACTGAAGCTTGTAATGCCAAATATAAGCAAAGACAAGCCTCATCTATCAAATTATCAAAATCAACTATTTTTAGCATGCACGGTGTCACTTATGGTGGTTTTTCCTTTGTATAGAAGTCCTAGACATTGTTACTATACATATATACACTATCCATTGACCTAGGAAGAAAAAACAAATGGCACTGAGTTTGGAGCTAGCAACAAATTATAAATTCTAACTCGATTGCATGGCAGAGGCAGAGATAGGTTGATCCAACATGTATGTTGGTTGATTAACTTCATTCTATCCATAGATGACACCATGTTCCGTAATTCCATAGTATGTAGTTACAAATGAATAGACCAATCACTACAAACCTAATGAGTGAATAGTGCCTAATATATAGTTAACAAAGCAAGGTTAACAGAGTGACCAGAGGCACTTAAGCAAAATTTTATTCAACAAATCACAGACACATTATGAACAAGCACAATACAAACATCTTTGAAAACCTCTTCATACACAGAGGCAAGTTTAAAGTATTTAGTAGCCCCTCAGGGAT
>JAVHNL010000099.1:0-25000 GCA_031216105.1 Dalbergia cultrata
TTCTCATTGAAGTCAACTTCTTTTTCATCTGTACCAACCACCAATACTCAACATGATCAAAGAAAAAGAGAATGAAGAAACCAATTGATTGTGAAAGATGAGCACTAGGCAGCCGTGATAGTAGTAGAAGTAGTAATAATAGTTTGTTTCAAAAAGTGTTGTAATAAAGAGAAAGAAAGAAGGAAAGAAAAGAGGATGATGATGATGATGATGATGTTAATATAAACAAGAGCACATACTGTCGGGGCCACCAAGCTTTGTGACGGCGTCCACAAAACGGTCATGAAGATCACCTGTCCACCTCAGCCTCGGCTTTGGCTCTCTCGTCATCGTCATCACCACCCCATATCCACCACATCCACCTTCTCTTCCTCCATCATCAGCACCACCACCACCAACATAGCTACTCCCCATATAACTCACTTCCAAAAACCCAATTCCAATTTATTTATATATGACTGATTCCTCCTTCAGATTCTGCCTTTTTTTTTTGTCTCAGCCAAACAGCTCCTTCCTTCGAACAAATTAAACAGGTCCCGCAAGCCGAAAGTTACCAAAAGAGAAGGAAGAGAAACCCTTAAAGGAGATAGCAAGCGATGGTTATTATGCTATTGATGAAAGTTGAAACTGGTTCAATCTGTAATTCAAGAGAACCAAAAAGAGACTCTCATATGAGTTAGTTATGTCATAACCACAAACAAAACCAAGCACAACAACATCATAGATTGGACCAAAACACGGAGGAATAGTGTAATAGCCTGAATATACCGTAAGATGCAACAGAAAAAGACAATGGCGACTAATGCGGCGTTTGATGGGCTTGCACAACAACAATAATTCAGACAAATTCGTAACTGTGTGATTTTAATTAAATTATTATTGCAACACACAAGTTATAAATAATGATGTATGTATAATCACAGTTGAATTATACAAAAGTAATCATACATACATGCCCCATATCGCAAAAACTTTAGAATCGGTAGTGTATAATATTGCGCATGAAAGCATCGATTAGGTGCAATATATGTCACCTTGTTGTAGAAATTGGCGACTTCATTTGTCTTACGAACACGTTGGAGGAAATCTCGGCGACGAATCCGAAGTAACGTCGTGGCGCAACATTTTTCAATTGCGGGGAAGAAAACTAGGGTGTCTCACAAACATGTACACACGCTACGTGTTCCCACCGTTGGATCCAAATACCCAATACAAGTTTGTTCGAGTAAGAAATATATATATATATAGTTTAATTTTGATTCACTTAAAATAGTTTTACACTATCATCCAACCAAAACATTTAGTTTAGATGACTTTTTAGATAATGAGTATAAAAGTCAACTATCATGACTTATATAGTAATACATGATTGGATGAATGTGTAAAAAAATTTTATACTATCAGTGGATGACCATTAAATCCATATGTATATATATACACACACACTACTCATATTATCTCTTAATCATTCATATATGAGAAATTAATCTATAAGTTTTTTTTGAAATAATGATTGATGTGTTCAATAATAAATAAAAAAATGAATAATTTGTTTTTCTCTAATTCTCAAGGCGCATAAAAATGTCCCAATCCAACGGCAGAGGATGTGGGTTGTGAGAGGTGGAGCAGAGGGTGAGACACAGGGGAAAAGAGTTGGAGCCACGTGGAAGATTCGGCGAGGCCCAAGCAAGAAAAGGCCCAAAAATGCATGATGAGAGAGTCCAAATGGGAAGGTCACGTCAGAGGCTCAGGGTCACATGGATGGATGGGATTAGAATTTGTTTGCGGGTGGGGCCCAGGAAAGGAACACGCTTCCGTTTGTCCGTTGCGGGGTGTGGGAGCCGCCGGCAGAATATTCCTCCTCTCATCTCCTCCCTGCCCGGCGGAGGAGTGGAAAGTAAGAGGGACGTTGTATTGAATTGTACTAAGATTGTTTTGTTTAGTCCGTGAATCAAGTCCTCATAAATCCTTCAAGATCTAGCACTTTTTGTGTTTTCTTCTGTCTTTTTCTTTTCTTGTTCTTTTTTTTAATTCAACTTCACTACACTTTTCTTTTTTTATCGTTTTCTGTTCATTTTTATATGACTAGATTTTATTCCATTTGAAAATTTTGGGTTCATGCCGTGTTGGGACACAAAGAAATATCTCCTACATACACTGCTTTATCCCGTGGATATAACTTGTGTTGGTAGCTTCTCTACAAATTATATGTGAATGCTAGAGTGAATGTTCAGCTTGGGACAAATTCTACTTACCTTTAATTTGGCATTACTTTAAAATAAACTAATAGATTTTGCAAACAAATCGTAGACAATTTTACTCAACAATAGTAGTTGATTGATAAGTAGAAATGTAGAATAGTGTTTTCTACGCAGTATGATACAATTCTGCAGTTTTTAAATTAGTTAGGGATAGACGAGGGATATAAATAAAGAAATAATTCATTTGCAATTCATATTAAATAGTAATTATTTAGTCAACATTTTCGTGTTTTCTCTCTGACTCAAAACAAAAAGATTTTAGTTCTAATAGTTGATTGATACTTTCATTGAGAGTTATGTTGGGCAACAAAAAGCTATTTATAAGTTGGAGTAATATACATTGGTAAGATTATTGTGTTGAATACTGATAGACAAGCGAAGCCTCCAAGAGGGAAATTAAAGGGCTACCACCGGGTTAGTGTTAATAGAGTAAAGTTGCTATGGACTTCGACTCTTAAAAGACTAGTCTATGCCATGAAGCTCTCCCACCTAATAGCACCTCCAATGAATCCCAAATTGAATCCCCACTTTAGTTTCACTACTTATCATATATACAATGTGTCATAAAAGTAAAAAGGGGACTGGGCTTAGGATCTTTTACTCCAATATCCTAACTTTGATCCCATTTTTTGTCAATCATATTTTTAATAATATTATTTTTTATCATTTTTTAAATTAAATTAAAAGTAAAAAATTTTGAATTGAAAGTTAATATGTTAAAACATTCAATCATTTTTTAAAGTGCTATATAATTAAAATATTACATAATTAAAACATAATTGAAACATTACATAATTGAAATATGAATAATTAAAACAATACACAACCGAATAATTCATAATTAAAAAATTTAAATAATTGAAACATTATATAACTGAAATATGAATAATTAAAACAATACACAATCAAAATATTCATAATTGAAAATATTGATATTTATAGAGTAAATTATAAATAAAATAATTATTTTCAATTTTTTTTCCTATTGCTCAATGATCTTCCTTGATGAACAGTCTCAAAAGGGACATTCCCTTCTCAAAGGATAGGCCCCTTGCTTCCAGCTCTCTCCAATGTGTGCTTCGTGGATGGGACCGTCTCATCACTTCATTCAACGCAACAAGGGACCATGCTGGAGTTGCTCTAATAGACTAGTTTTTTTAGTTGGGCTTTTGAAGTCATAACATATTACTTTGAAAGTATATCTCTCACTTGAAGGGAGGAAGGGGGATCAACATCAAAGTGCAAGAATTGAAGTATATGAAAAAAATGAAATAGACTATATATGTTGTAATTAGATATAAAATTTATATAAATATATGTCATGTTCAAGTGTTATTTATAATACTATTGAAATATTAAATGCGTATTAACCATTACTCTCTCCATATATCATTCACTAGTTTTATTTGAGGAATTCTTAGTTACTCCTAAGGCAAAACATACCTTTTGCTTTGATCCTTTCATTATGTGACACATATATTTGAGCGGATTCCACATGTCTTTCAAATAAAAGTATTTTTTAAAAAATCTAACCATGGTTAACTCTTTCTATAGTCTCTGTTTGTGTTGTACGTAATTTCCGTTTAATATCTCCTTCGTTAACTATGTCTACCAACAAAATCTCTCAATTTTTCACACTATGCAAAGTTATGTTGCAGCAAACTTTCTAATCAAGTTCCAATGACTTCTATAATCAAGCCATTGCAATGTCCCCTGTACAAGGATGACTCTGGAATCTTGTTTGGAGGGTTAAAAGTCATTGTGGTGTGGTAGCTCATCCCCTTTGAGTCACTAAACCTAGCCCTCTTATTTTGCCATTTTTGCCGTTTTATTTCAACTGATTTGGTTTAATATAAGGTGTTAAGATGTTGACTTAATTTTAATTTGGTTGATTTTGAATTTTTTTTTTATCTAACTAATATTAAGAGTTCATAAAAATAAAAACTAATGTTGGTAAAAAATGAAGAGCAATGCTTGTTCTTGATAATTCTATTCTGGCTTTGTTCTTGGCATTAGTGGTGACAGGGCTTATAGCAATAGTGTTATTCCATATCGAGAGGGCCTGCAATGGCAAGTGATTTTTGTTCGAATTTTAGTGCCCACTACTTCCAAATAACTTGCTTCTACTATAAAACTTTCTAGTAATTTTAATACACAAAAAAAGAAAAAAAAAAGCATTGGATGAAATTAGCAGTTAGAAGGAGAAGAATATTATACGACTTAATCTCGATGGAAGACTTGAGGAAGTTATAGAAAAGTTGCCTCAATGGTGATTTGGCAAAAACTGTGAAAAAGATGAATTATGGTGTTGGAAGAGAGCCCATAGAAACAAAGAAAGAATGAGTAAAAGGGGATCTAAAAGTGATTTAGAAAATTTTGTATCTTTTTTTCATTTTAACTAGAGAGATAGTGTTAACCATGGTTAAGTTTTTTAATATAAAAAATCTTTTTATTTCAGCTAGGGGACATGAGGGGTCCTGTGAGCTTATGTGTTGCATAATGAATGGATCAGAGCAAAATGTATGGTTTGCTCTTGTTCCAGCTAAGAATTTCTCGTTTTATTATATATCTGTTTCTTCAGTTCTAACACCTTTGCATTACGTTTTCGAATTGCAAAATGACAAACAACGTGGTGAACATACACACAAAAGGAACAGCTGGATATACTACATAACAAGTTGGCATGGCAATCCAATCTAGCATGGATCGCATTGTTCGGGTGTGATCACATGCCAACAGCATAGGCTATTTAATTTCTTGGAAGGTTGGTTGACACACATATGATATTATTTAAATCAATCAACTACTAGCAAGGCAACTTTTGAAGCATTTTCTGAGGTCGTTTCATCCAAATTTCTTCCATTGAATATGCAAACTTTTTGGTCCTATCTTTTCTCCTGGGTAACCATCCTGCATGTGGAATGCACTAATTCCTTGAAAATATGAAGGCAACAGAACTAATTGGAACAAACATGAAATCTCTCTTTGTTCTGTAATAGCTCCTCTGCTTTTCTCTCTTTGTTCTGTCAACTTGGGCCAAAGCAAAGAATGTAAGTGATTAATGCCATGGTGTAGAATCCATCTTGATTTCATTTACGACTTACAATTTGATTATCATCAGAAAACAAATTAATTAATTTAAATCAAAATAAAATAGCCCCAAGTTAACATCTTCAGTAGCATTGCTACTTGCATCATCATCATCATTGCTTGGTTCATCTTGAATGTTCATTTCATTCACATTCTCATCATTTATTGAAGATTCGCCAAGTATTGGAATCACAGACTCATCATGAATAAAATTTTCAATCTCATCATTATGAAACTCGGGGGGTGCTTCTTCTTCTACCACCCAAAAGCCACGCCCAAGCCCATCCACACATTCATTCTCAATTGGATCATATGTATGCCCTCTTCAGGTGATAGAACTTAGAAGAATTCAAATACCAAAAGAAAATCTTTCCAAAGAATTGTTGGAAAATAAAATACAACAACAATATGATCAAAGAAGCTTCAAATATGACGACTTCCTAAGTTTATGTTACAATTCAATTAGTAGTTGGGTCCACTAATTAAGTCCATAGGAGTTAGTTGTTACTTGTGATTATAAATAAGAGACTATATTATTGTAACTAGTAAGGAAATAGTTAAATGTAAATGAATTTGGTTCATTTTGGAGTCTTTCTCCCTTACTCGAAAAGGGAGATATAACAGTTCCTATATTAATAAATTTGGTTAACAATCGAAATCACTTTATATCTTTTTGCAAATTTGGAGCACTATGACCAAACAGTCTGAACCATTCATCTATATATTTGTTAGCAGTAAACCATAAAATTTATCATAAATTCATAATATATTTTAAAATTTAAAAGCACCTAATGGTCGAACCGAGAAAATAGCCCTTCATGTTTAGAAAATTGCAGTGCTTAAAGTGAAGCATTTTCTTGCATCCACTCGAAGCTGTTTTGCGGATGAAACTGCCAATGCATTCTCTATATAACTGTCTTTCTTGCACGGCTTTCACTGGTTCATCACAAATGCTTTTGGCTTTAAGCAAATTAAGAAGCCATGCATGACTTCTGGGCCATAAATTCAAATCATAAAAGTAAGCAGGATTAAAGAAATATGCAGTTAACATGAAGTTCGCAATGCAAATAAGCAAGGAGTTTTTCCTTATTCCTGAATGTCATTTTAATTGCATTTATAACCCTCTGCATACCTTCATAAACATAGGCCAATGAAGGTTTTTCCTAGGAATCAACAATACTCAACAATCTCATAAGAGGAACTGTAATCTTCACAAATCACAATCAATAAGCAATGATTCCCCAAATTGCTTATCCATGATTATGCTACCAACATCTTTACCAAAAACAGTTTTTGCCAACTCATGGCTAGTGAAATGCTTGTCTAAAACTATAGCCTGCAAATCATGCTTATATATGTTCATAAATGCTCTTTAATATGATCAGTGTAGTGTAGTTCCTGGGCAAGCAATCTCTTTCCAACCAGGTCTCCAACTTAGCAATGACAAGAATAGAATACCATGTGATTTTTAACAAAAACAGTTACTTTTAAAGCATGTGATACAAGATTAGATACATGGGGGATGCTGCAAGTTTCTTTCAAAAGAAAATTCAAGAAAGAACAGCACAAGATGACCAACAGATACTCTCATATTTTCCATGAATCAACTTCCCAGTTGATAAATATTTAGCGGAACTATCAGTCAATACATGCAAAACAATGCTTTGGGATCCTTCATCACCGCATCTGAGCCATCAACAGATTTATAGAACGAAATCCCGGCAAAGCAACAGACCAAGAAATTGATCAAAGACTTCTTTATGCACATCCAGTTTTTGCCCACCATTTCCTATGGTAACTATCACAACCAGCTGACATTCTTTCCTACTATCTCTCAACAAATTGCCCCTCAACTCATGATAAGTTGAAGCTTTATATTCGGTTCCAACAACAATAATTGCATCTGTTGTGTTTAGGGTCTCAAAGACACAAATAAAGTAGGACAAGATAGATATACGAAAGCATAAGTAACACAGACACACGAAATTAACCTGGTCCGTTAATATCCTAAGTTAATAGGTAAAAGTGACAATAAAATATTTCATTAAAGAAATATGTATAATGAAAATATATGCTCCAATCAAACCCAAATCACATATACACTTAAGATACAGCACATTATTTTTTTCACCGGGGTAAATAGAGAAGAGGATTGGATTGATTGATGCCAAGAGTTGTGAAGCAAAGCTCTATTCATTGAGCTTCTGGTGCAGAGATTTTCAATTCAACAATTAATGCTTTTGGCCCTTCCTTCCTAACTTGCTGCAGAGTTTGACAATTGATATATCTTCAATAAATGTTGCTCCATTATGGACCTTTTTGTCCTTTTATTTTTCATTCATTTGGCTTGAAAAGTCAAGCTATCAAAATATCTATTCCCAGTTGAAAATAAAGAGACTGTACTGCACTAAACGGAATACCACAATCACAAAGCCATCTCGCAATTGTCATATATGCTCTTCGTACTGCATCTTGAATGCCCAAAGTGCTCCTGATACTTTCACCACCAGCTTTTTGCTTGCCTGTGTCTTGGGCTTGTGACTGTTTTCTTTGCAAGGGGAGGAATTTCTTGTACTTCAACTTATTGATTGTGGTGATCATCTTCATATGCTACATCATCATGTCTAGAACTTGAACTTGTCTTCTTCTTCCCTTTTTCTTTTTCCAATCATCCAAATTAAAATAGCTCTCATTTGAGCACAGAATCATATGGAAAATTATTACATGGACCAATCTGGCCTTTCTTACAAGCAAGATTATGCTTCATTATTCTTAAATATGCTCCAACCTTAATATATTTTCCGCCATGAAGAAATTTATACAGGCACATCACAGCCTTTAACTTTTAATAGGAACTATCCACATTTTAACTGAATAGTATATGGATTCTCTCAAGTAACATAACACTTACATAATGACATTTCAGAAACAATATTTGTTTTGAAAAAAAATAACTCCAAATTAGAGAAACAAGAAGACAAAATAACAAAACGTGGATTCACCAAAAATAGAAAATAAAATAAAATAACAAAAGGTGTATCAATTAATTGAAAACTATTTGCAGAAACCATTTAAAAGGGCTTAAGTTACACAATATGCTGTCTTGAGACAGTAGGTCTTATCCCACCCCAATAGTTAGACAAAGAGAGAGGGATGGCTCCAGTGTTTAGAAAGGCTATGTAGACCATATCTATAACTGTGGGACCATATCTCAAATTAAAGAGAGAGGGATGGCTCAAGTGTTTATAATTCAAACATTAAAATTAACAAAACAAATTAAGCAGTTAATGATTAACAATCAACGATCACTATTAGACTAGATAACCATAAATAAACAAGTATAGTGTTTGTCCGCTTACTACTAATTCCAGCAAAGGAAGGATTCTTGTAAACTAGACCGAAGGCGATCAGCTAATCTACATGGACCTAATTGTTACTGTTATTATACAAAGAGGACTACTTCAGAATTATTGTCGGATCCTGGCATTACATAGTGAGATAGATTTGATACTTCGTACCTCATTTCTATTACACCTATCCATTTGCCTGTAATGTTGCCCAAAAAAAAAATGTTACAAAAGAAAATTCCATGATGGGATGGGGATGGTAATATGATTTAGGAGAGTCTTCTGCATTACCGAAAATCAAGTGTAAAGTGTTCATATATTCCGTAGGCAATGCAAATATTTACAACAATATGAAAAAGAAAAAGAAAAAGAAACATTTATTAGTTCATTATTATTTGATTTATCTACAAACAATACCTGCCAAAGTAGTACCAATGATTAAAGGGAAATTGGACATAGGATGTTTATAGACTTATAAAAGGAAGTCATTTTTGAATGCGACCAACGCCATGCTTTAATAGAAGGGAAACCCATAAAAAATGTCACTATCTATTTTATGATTCCTCTTTAATTCTTGTAGCAAGTGAGTTCAAAATTTGAACCCCCCAAATATTGCCCCACAAAAAGAGAAGTTGAAAAATGCTAAAAGCAAAATGGAACCTGAAGGGTACAGAATGAGAAGACTTGTGAAAAAGGTTTTAGGGAAACGAAGTAACGCAAGCTGCGGAGGAGGATGAGGAGGCATTGCACGAGGGTTTGAAGAGCTTCGAAAAGTTTTTAAGCTAAGTACAATTCAAGTACATGATCACCAAATTGCTGGAACAGAACCATTACTCTCTAAGGTTAACCGGTTTAGGTTGTTTTTATTATGAAGCATCTTTACAAATTTAGTTTGTTTAAATTAAATACAGAATTGGCTTCCACTTAACTATACGAAAATATAGGATTATGTGACTTAACAAAAATGCTTTGAAATATATAAACAATAAAATAATAAAGAGATTAATTTCTATGTATTAGTAGTGTAAAATGCTGTTACATTGTTAGCTAATCAAATTTCACCAAAATTGATAAGTCCTAGTGAATGGTTGTGATTGTGGTAATTATTTTATATGATTTGTCACTTTCATAAAATTCTCCTTGATAATATAAAATTGTTTAATATTGTCTAAATAAAAATTAAATTCAAATAATAAAAAACATAAGCGCACATTTATGATAGGATACACATAAAATGAATGGCTTTGAAACCGTAATTTTTTAAAAAATAATATAATCTAAAATAATTTTATATTATTTATCAAAATCTCAAATCATATAAAATAATCATCTACTATCGTAATCACGTATTATAATTTATCATTTTGATAAAATTTTATAAACCAAATATATAAATTAAATTTTTTTAAAACAACCAAACAAACTAAAAATATATAAATTTTGCCAACGCCTTGCGTTGAGTTTCGTCAACGTTAGTATGCAAACTTCAAACCAAGTCAATCCTGCTATTATGAGTTGGATTAATTAAATCATTACATCACAACCAGAATTATTATGCCTTCAAATGTTCAGATATATCTCCCAACCCTCTAGCAAGTCACTTTAATTTATTCAGTAATATGTACGGAATAACCAATATGTTGCTTGTTTAATTTATGTTGGTTTTTAATTTTAATTCATCATTTGTCACGAATGATGTTAGAAATTAGAATTTGCTTCTTCAAGCAACCAAGTGAGATTTGTTAAATATAAATATGAAAGTGGGCAGTATCTCAATGCTCAGTGTTGCAAACTTTGCGCAAGGTGACAGAATCTGGCACGGTATTACCACGCAATTATTTTAATTTGCAACGGACAGGCCTATGGTTGTTTCTATTCATTATATGTGGCAACAAATTAGTATTGGCAGCGTGCAATCAAGTGAGATTTATTAAACATGTAACTGGCCAGCATCTCAATACTTTTGTGTTGCAACTTTAATTTGCACAAGGTGACAGAATCTATATAGCACGGTACTACAACAATTATTGTAGCATATATATCAAACAACCCTATAGTTACCCGTTGAACACACACCATGCCCAAGTAACACATCAACACTCGTGTAACGTCAATTAGTCGAAAACAATAGTATGAAAAATATATAGATTTAATTTTGATATCGTCAGTGAAATTTTTTTTCCTGCACTTTCAATTAATCATGTCTAACTACATTTTTTACTAAAATTACAATTACCTCAAGAATTATATATGTAAAAGACAATATTTAGTTAGGTAATAATATAAAGCACTTTAGACTATAATATATCAAAATTAAATATCAAATTGTGTGTGCACATTTTTATTTTTTTTTATAGATGTGTGTGCACATTTTCCCAAGAACAATGCAGCACATATAACATAATGCCCGTAGTTTAAAGATTTTATATTACCAGTAGGTGAATAATTATAGTCCTGTTAGAGCAAAGTGTCCTCCTTAAACGAGATTTATACAGCAAATCTTGTATTACACTATATTACATATGGCATATGTAACAGTTGCTAGTAGCTTAGCCAAACCCCCTCCTAACGTCTTTAATCACTGTGCCTATATTATATGAATTCCCAAAGAGATAAAAAAAAGAAAACAAAATAAAGTAGCGTGATAATCATACCAATATATAACTTTGGCTTAGCAAGGTGCCTTTATCAAGTAGCACCCCTAGAAGGGTTTTCGTTAGCCTAGCTAGCTGTGCATAACCCTGCACACAACACACTCTCTTACTGTCACCTACTGTCACCTTTGTTAAAGAGACCCCTCCTCCCCACTTCTTCTCCCTCTTCTTCCTCCTCCTTTTCTTTCCCCCTTGCCATTACTCTTTCTGACACACACGTCTACTTCAGTTTTAATTTTTTTTTTCTATTGTTTCTGTGTCCAAATCTTGAAGGAGCCAGATGAAAGAGGTGACTGTTGAAGCTGAAGGTGGGCATCACCAAGGGGGAGCACAAGGTGGTGGTGGTGCACCAGAAGGTGGAAAAGGAAATAGCATGGCAAGGAGGCCAGACTTGCACAACAGTGCCATGAAGATCTTGAGGGCCAGAGAGAATAGTAATAATACTTACAACAACAATGGATACGAGGAAGTTGGAGACAAGCCCTCAAGATTTGAAGTGTTTGGGTGGTACCTTTATGAGTTCTGTACCTACTTTGTCCAAACTGTTCTCATCCCCATAGTGTTCCCTCTATTAATCAGCCAGCTACAGCAGCTACCACCAGACTCAGCTCAACAATGGGCCAAGAATCACCAAGGCATGCACTGCTCACAAAAGGAAATTCATCTGTAAGTATATACGACTGTACATTCGAGTTTCCTTTTTCACTCCAAATAGTTGTTTAAATTAAGTTTTTTTTTTCCTAGAGTTTTTCCTAGAATTCACTAGTAAAACTGCAAAAAAAGAGTACCATTTATGAGTTAATAACCTTCATTTTAGACTGGAAAAAAATTGTTATTTTGTGTAATTTTTCTTCTGCAGTGTTGATCTATACTAGGTTGTGAATTTTGGGTGTGTTTTTCAAAAATTTTCAAATGGGGTTTGGTGGTTATGGATGGATGGGAGGGTAATGAGAGTTTGGTTGAAAGTTATTTTTTGTATTTAAATTTAAAAAGAAAAATAGCAGGCGTGATAAACCGAGCATAGGGTTCCATTATGTTTTTAACTTAACATTTTTTTATTTTTTTTGGGGCCGGTTCCATTATAGTTCGCAATCATGAAAAGCCGTGTCCTATTGTGGCTTTCTTACAATGTTACTTTACTCTCACTCAAGGGTTAAGATTCCTTTTCAAAGCACTTCATCATCCACCGGTCATCAACCCCATTTATTAACTATGTTTCTATGTCGACCTTTGATGCATAAGAAAACACAAGCCATGCTCTCGTTTTGGCCAAAACATATGAGAGAGAGAGAGAGAGAGAGAGAGAGAGTAAAAAAATCTATGCTTTCCTCCTAGGGAGTCTAAAAGTCTTTGTCGGACTCACCCCAAAAGTCATCGGTGCCCTTTTAAATTTTTAGGATATGCATAATATTATCCACAACGGTAAAATTATTATTATGTGTATAGGATAACATATTGCTTTCCGGAACTTAAGTATACCTTAAGATTGGGTCTTGTATAAAATACACGTATTATATTAAAAAGTATATACTTTTTTTTTGACGTGGCAAAAAAAATTGGGTGCTTTAATAATGTCCAATTGAGAGAGTTCTATGCCTTTTCATATATGTGTATAGGGTAACATATAAGACATTGCGTTCCAGAACTTAAGTATACCTTAAGACTGGGTCTTGTATAAAATACGAGTATTATATTAAAAAGTATATACCTTTTTTTTTTGACGTGGAAAAAAAAAGTTGGGTGCTTTAATGATGTCCAATTAAGAGAGGTCTATGCCTTTTCTAAGCATTTAGCCACTTGCTTTGTAAAGTATTTAGATTGAGTGATTTTCGCCAGTTTTCTCTCATTTGGGTTGACATTATGTACTACAAAATGCAATTTACAGTGCCGACAACATGAAACTGTTTCCATTACATGTACTACTTTTTTTAACGAACAAAAGGCTCAACAATGATTTTCTCCTTTACAATAGAATACAGAACCCAACCAAAAATTAACTCAATGTTTTCTGAACTAGTCCAGTATACTCACTATGTTACTACAGGAACTAAATAGTCCTCCATGTGCAATATGTTTGTTTCCAAAGTTCTATTAAAAAGCTCCCATTAAAGGCAGTTTATATGCATGATATTTTGGGCCAATATCTTAAGAAGAAATAATTGCATACTCCTGGAGCACCAGCTAGACGTGCTTCATGCACTTTTAACTTTTACACAAAATGTTACTTTATTATTGGGTATAGAGCACGTCCACCTCATGAATCACCATGTATACTAGTTAAAAATATGTAATGAATTTAACAACCAATGTTGCATTGTGGTCAATTGCAGGTACATCAAGCTCACAAATCACACCATTGCTGGTTCCAGTTACTCCTCCTTGGAGTGGACATCAATTGGTTGGGCTACAGGCCTGGCCTTGGCTGTTCCAATCCTTGGCTTCCTTTCCTTCCACCTTGATGGCCACTTCCCTAAGCTCATCACCGCAGCCGCCACCGGTGTTGGTGTTTTGTTCTGCCTCCCAGCTGGATTCTTCAAAGTCACCGCCATCTTCATCCCCTACATCATTGGCATTGTTGCCGCCAGCACAGTCGCCACTGCTGCTCACACGCACCACTTGGGCCTCATGATCCGTGGCTTCACAGGGCCAACCCTGAAGAGAAGCCAATTTTCCATTAGGCAAGGTGTCTCTAGCTGGCTCTCCCTTTATGCCACAGCTGCTGGTTGCTTGGGTTCAGCCTTATTTTCAGCCTTCACATACCATATGATTGGCGAACTCAAGGACACTGAACATGATTTGATGAGCCTGTGGGTGGTATCAATATTCAGTGGCCTAATATGGCTTGTGGGGATCTTACATATCTTCACAGCTTCAAACAGAACCACTGATTCGATCTCTTTCTCCTCAAATTTCCACCCTTTTTCAATCTTCAAATACCCTCATGCAATTGGGGGCCTTGCGGGGGTTTTCCTCTCATCATTCACTACAATGTCCATTTTCACTGGGGGAGTGCTTTTCATAGTAGGCCATCTTTGCATTAAGCCACTTCACTTACTCTATTTCTGGTTAACATACTTCCTTTTCCCTCTTGTTTCCCTACCACTATTGCAACCAATGCAGCACCTGATTAAGATGAATTCTGTGAAATTGCAAATTGTGGGGTTCCTGTTGTCACTTTTCTCATCTGGGTTTGGGTTCTACTTCGGGCACAGTCACTGGAAATGGGGCCACTTGGTGGTCTTTGGTGTCATTCAGAGCACAGCCACAGGGATTTTGCATGCTTTTGGGAGGGTATTGATGTTGGACTGTGCCCCATCAGGGAAAGAAGGTGCATTCTCTATTTGGTATGCTTGGATGAGAGCTGCTGGCTTGTGTGTGGGATTCACAGTGGGTTCAGTTGCCCCAGGAAACATCAGAACCTCATTTGGGGCTGCATTTTGCACTGCCATTGTTGCAATTGTTGTGCTTCTCTTCGGAAACATCAGCGATGTTGGCGGTGCCACCGCGGCGGGGCACGTCAGAGATGATGGTGAGAGAAGCTCACCTGTTGCTGGCTTGGATTCGAAAGAATCTTCCCACGTTTGAAGAGCTTCCAAGCGAGAATAATTTGAATGAATCATCATCATCTTTTACATTTTCTATGTTTTAACTCTATATAATTCTTTGCAAAATATGATGTTTGGTGCATGCAAGGGTAAAGGATTTCATTTTATGATTGATTTTGGATATGTATTTTAGGTTAGGGTTGTTTGGCATGCATCTGTTTTGTTTATGTTGAGTTTGAGGATTTGGGTTCTGGCCTGTATAACTGTGTTATAGTATTTGGTCATATTTCTTTCGCTTTGCGTCATCTTTACGTAAAACCCTCCCTACTCATGCATAGACCAATGACACCATTTTTTTTTATTCTAGTGATTGGCAATTTAAAAGTTTTGAATTCTATAATGCCTTGAAAATAATTGAAATCTCTGCAACGAATTGATTCTTCATGTGTTGTTTATTCAATGTGTTTTATGACTACAATTCGGTCATGTTATTATTTTTGTTTGTGGCATTTCAACTATTTCATAGTGCTGAATTCAGCTCTGGTTACCTCTAAAATCGACAGTGTATTGCAATATTTTCAAAAGTTACATCTTAAAATAGTAAAAGACAATGTTGACGATATATTTACTATGTGACGCAAGTTGAAAAGGCGAAGCGGGATAAAAATTTTCCAATGTGCATCGTGGGATTTAAATGAAACCATAACGTTGTAACTTTCGATATGACCCTTAACTATCTCATTTCAGATCGTGACTTTTTGTTAGCTCTTCTTTTTCTTCCCTTCTTATAACTTTTAAATATTTAATATTTTAATAAATTTACAACATATTACCCTTTTTAGAGACGTTAGAGATTGATTTAAGAACTTTCTTTATAAAAGAACTAAATTAAGAGTGTCACATATATTAGTTTAAAAATGGAAAGAAAGAAGTTTGCTACGCAATCGGAAGTAGAAAATACTATTTACTTTCATATTTGAAGATGCAATTAATTTTGATATAATAGAATTTTATATTATTATCCAATTATATACCTCTAATTTCAAGATTTTTACGGTTGAGAATTTAGAGTAGTCGAGTCAAATGTCTAGTTTATGTGATAATATGAGATACTTGTATTAAAATTTTCACATTGATTGTGCATTAAAATAAAATTCTTTAGAAATGATACATTATAATTAAAAAAAATTATAAAATCATATTTGTATAAGCAAAATGCTGGTGAATCAGAAAATTTTGTTAGAGTAATATAGTAGAATTGATTTTGATGCACTTTTAATATAAAAAACTTTTATATTATTATCCAACCATGTGTTGAGTGAGTGAATTATATTTATTGATTTGATAGTAGATCATGAGATGATATATATACTATCAATATATGCAAATTAAATTCAATGTAAAATACTATTCGTTTTTTAAAATGAATGGGTCTTAGCACTGTTTTAGAATAAATTATGCTGTTCTTCTAAGACGTTAAATGATATTACACACACGACCACTCAAATTATCATGTCTTTATTAACAACTACAAAGATATTTCGTGTCACATTCAAAGGATACTTAATGTCATATTCACAGCAGGTAAAAAAAATGTTATGTTAACGGAGTGTAATTATTATAAATATTAGACAAAATACGAAGTTTTCACGTGAAATATATATCTATTAAATATTAAAGAAGATTGTTCACTTCCTTGTTAAGAATTCTAACAATTTTTTTTTTTACTTTGTAGTATTTTTCTTAAATGAATACTCTCCAGCATGACTTTTTGACCAGGTCCACTCGATCCTTCTACCTAGGTCCTTCTTCTACCTAACCTAGCAAAATTTCACATGAAAATAAGACGAAATTGATGAGTAGCACACAGTGTGCGTAGCCAGTTTTCTTTTCTTTTCAACAATGAAGTCAATGCTATATCGTACAAAAGGAAAATTAGAGAACAAAGAAGAAACTGACGTACCAGTTTGGTACCTGATTGACGAAAACTCGGAATAGAAATTGATGAATAAAAAGCATTCACACCCTTTTGTACGGTAAATGTCTCCGTACTATAAATATTATTTATTTTTCGTTACCATATTGGAAATACTATTTTTTTTGGGCCAGACTCCAAAGAGATTCGAAATAACACTCGTCTGCAAGAGTGGTTTTGGTGTCAATATTCCTCTGAAACAGATGAAATGCGAAAACTTGTGGTGGGCCTTGGCCCATAAGTTTTTGGGCTCCCTATTCTAAACAGATTAAAAATGACCCAAGCCCAAGTCCAAGCCTAAACAGCCCATGTTTTCATCCCAAAAAATCCCAAAAAAAAAACCCCAAATCGTAGGCATCAACGAAAGCACTTTCTCAATCCCAGCTTCTGCAAAATACTACAGTGGAAGGCGCCATAGCCAAAATCACGTTCCTCTGACGCCACCAAACATAACAATGATGATGCAGCGATGGTTAACGAAGATGCGTCCTTTCGCCGTTCATTCGCGCCAAGCTCCTCCTCCCTCTTTCCGGCGTCTCCTCCACCACGCGCCGCCGCAGCCTCCTCCCCTTCACCCTGCTGCTTCCAGTAACCTTACTTCTCGTCCCATCTTCAATTTCTCGTCATCCCCCCACTCCTCATTTTCTCGTCTCGCATCTCGTCCTTCTTCCCTATTTTCTCCCTCCGTAAGTTCCTCATTTCCACTTAATTTTATTTAGTTCAAAAAATTATGATGATTAAGATTGAAATGTGTTTTTTCCCCCTCTTTTTTGGTTAATTTTTTTGAGGAAAATTTCACTGTAGTTGGTTCAAGTGAGGCATGTATCGTCAAGGGAACGGAAGCTGAAAAGAAAGCCAATGACTCCAGTCACTTCCAAAATTAAGAAAACCAAGATGAAATCTTACTCGTGCGTTTTTTTTTTATTATTATTTAAAATTCAAAGTTTCAATTTTGTTTTTGTGATGTGTGTGTGGTTTGAGTGATTTTGCATATGTTTGGAGCAGGTCTTACAAGTCGAGGTTCAGAACGATGAATGATGGGAACATCAGGCGTTGGAAGGAAGGCAAACGTCACAATGCTCATTTGAAGGTTCGCATCTTTTTTCATTCATTCACTTTTCTCTTCGATGTAATAAGGTTTTATGATATATATGTGGTAATGTGTTGGTTTGTCCGAAACTGAGTTACGTAGTGGTGTTTGTTTAGGATCCTACGTGATTCTGTAGTTCTGCCATTGCAGCATAAATCATATATCAAACTCATTCCCAAAATTCCCATCCCAATAAAATAGAGCAGCTCATGTTGTGTTCTCTTAGGATGCACAGACGCCAAATTTGAATAAGCGGTAAAATAATTAGGGTTGCTAGTGCTTTAGCTTATTAACAAGGGCTTAAAAATTAGAATACAAAATAGTCACATTAGTGGCATGTGTCATGTAGGCCAATATGGTATGGTTGCATTTATACATATGGCTAACTAAACATGATTTATTGAATGATAAAATGATTGCATTCAGAACCCCTGTTGTGCGTGTGTACTTTGATGGATATTATCGTGTACATAGTGTACACAATGCTTTTTATTATTTCATTAGAGCTGGCGGCACCCTGCTCAGGCTGGCAATTACCATGAAATGGTAGCAGCTACCTCATGCAGCTTTTTCCCCATGATATGGTAGGGAATGGCTCACAATGGAATGAAACAGAAAGGGGAGGAATTGAATAGCATAGACAATGCCACCCCATTATTTAGTTAGTAGAATTCATGTCATTCTTTCCTTCACTCTCAATTTGGGACATAAATATTTGAAGCTTTGAATGGGTGTCATTCCACTCACTCCTTTTAAGTAACTCGATAAGTTTTACCATTCCATTCTATGCAGCTCCCTCTTCCATCCTTCTGAACACAACCTAAATTTCTAAACTTGGTAGTTTGGTCCAACAATCCTCACAATACGGATCTGTCCATGCTTCTAAAACTAAAAGAATCCAAAGATTCTAACTGTTGACCTTAGTTAACTGCATAATGGTGCACTTAAAACTCCCATAATGGTGGGAGCTCGAGTTCCATATTGGTGGGGTGTGAGACTTGAAACTCCCATTTGAGGTAAAATCTGTACCTCAGATCAGCCTGGCTTTTCAAGAATTTGCTTCTCTTCAATTCTCTCATTACAACTTTTGTGAATTATTCATTATTTTGATTATTTGATGTAAAGCACGAACACAACATTTTGATTTGTCATGCATGATTGCGTGCATGTTTATTCAATTTTAAAATTATTTCTTGTGACTCTGATACAGTGGGATAGGTACAGATAAGACCATTGCAAACATGCAAAAAAAATAACACTCAAAATTGGGTCTATTAGAAAAATTAAAATGTTATAGATCATGTTCATAAAATTGAAATCAATGTTATAAACACTTCTTAAATGTATGTTGAAGGTTGATCAATATAATAGGTACTTATGATTCAATGATTAGATCAATAAGAATTATATTATATAAAAAATTATTGAAAGTTAAGTATACAGTCTTACACCAGTGTCAATTGATTCCTTTTTTTTGTGTGCGTGTGTATAGGATTATCCTGAATTTTAAAAGTTTGGTGTGTCTCGAGTGGCCTTCTGTGTTGTGTATATCATGTGCATTATATTTCAGTAATCAGGATAGTGCGCTGTCCTTGAAATTGATGAATTTCTGGTATTCATTGCAGTCAAAGAAAGCAAAACGTAGATTGAGAAAACCCGCTATTGTACCTGCAGCTTATGCCAAAGTAATGAAGAAGCTCAGTTTTTGTGGTTAGTGCATTGTAAGTTGCTGGCTTGCCGCCAGTTACTGCATAAACTGGAACTGGTCAGATTTTGGTTTTTAAACTCTGATCATTTGTTCACTTTCACATGTTAGAATGATAGAATCTGTAAAATGAGCAAACTGCAGAGCAATTTCTTTCTTATCTGTTTGTTGGAACTGTCAGAGTTCATAATATTTTGAGGTTATGCCTATTCAAAGTGGCATTTTTTAGTAGACAATGTGTGCCATATTGTTAACAAGCAGTGGAGTGGAAGATTCATCCTTTATTGGGGTACATTTGATTTGTTTTCAGTTTAATGAAAATATCGAGCCTTGGATTGCTAACTTCAGCAAATAATAGTAACGGTTAAATTCAATTTGGGGTCCATATAGTCTTACTTCTATAGCTAGTTTTGCATTTAGCAAAGGTTATAATCAAAATGTTGCTAAGAGAGGTTTGGTTATAATCAAATTTTAATTTTTTAATTGTATGAAACAACATGAATGTAATGTTACATTTTATTTCATTCAATTTTCTCAATTTGATGGAAAAAAAAAAATTACCAGTTTGTTGATATTTTGCATAACTATAAAACTAAATGAAATTTTATAATTTGTAGTACCATTTGTACATTTAGAAGATGAAAATGAGAGTTGAATAATTTTTCAACACAACCCTACTTAAAAGGTTAAATTTGATTTTCAAAAACCTTGTTTGATTTGAAATTTACGGAAAAAAAAAACTGATAGTAATAATTGGCAACATATTTTGGGTTTCCATGTTTAGATAAGCTATTAAAGCAATATACTTGACTCATTTTCTTTTCTTTTCTTTTTTGCCGTTACAACGTTTTGATCAGTTACCGAGTTGCGCGTGATAAATCTTAAAAGCTAAAAATAAAAAAGGAAAATTGTCACCGCAGAATATCAAACAAATCATAAAGGGATGTTGTTCTCCCCGTAATGTAAAAAGCAGTGCTACTATATTTAAGGTTCTTAATATTGCTCAATACATATGTACGCAATTCGACATGCAGTGGAAGTCATGGCATTGAAAGGAATGTAATTGCCAAAGATCCAAAAAGTACAAGGACGTGTTTGATTGGAGAGTAAAAGTGGAGTAAAATTTTCATAAATGAACTGCAATTATAAAATCACATGTTAAGCACATTTATGAAAATTTTACCCCCACTTCTACTGGCCAACCAAACACATCCTAAGTATCCACATCCAGGTGCCAAAAATTTCAGCCAGCTACTGCAAGCAAACTTTTTCTGAATGCTGGAATTGAGCAAATTAGAGATCCAAATATACCAGTCAGAGCATAAGCAATGGCGCTGAATGGGAGAGCCTCAGGTTCCTCTGCAGATAAAGCTGCTGTTCCAAGCCCATGGGAACTGCAAACAAAAATTGGTTCAACTAAAATAAGCATACATATATGCTTGCCTTGAAGAAGAACATATAGTTCAGCTTTTTGAATGGCATGTTTCCTAAGCTATAGTACTTTTTTCTCCTTATCCAAAATACAACCCAGCTAAACTTGACTGAGTGCACATTCAGAAACACAGTCTCAATGACCATCGACTTATGCTAGTCATTGAAGCTTGGATTGCATAGATAATAAAGGTTTCTTGGTCAAAGGAATGGTCTATGAATTGCAGAACATACCTAGATGCAGCTGCTATTCCTCGAGCAATTGGATCACGAAGACGGAGTATATTAAGCGCTGATTGCACAAAATTTGCTCCAATCAGACCAGTAGCTACAACTGCCGCTGCTGTGAGAGCCAAATTGGCACCTGCAGATACCATGGAAAAGTTTCAAAAATTGAAATTGTTCATCTTTTGCCCCGGAAGGAGGGAAGGTAACCCCCCTTTAAACAAATTAAGATCATGTATCCTCCATTGGATTTATTCCATTAGGCCAAATTTAGATTCACTGTACAACACAATGATTGGTAACCATGCAGACAGAAAATTTACCTTCAAAATATGACACAATGTCGAGAGCCAATGCCACTGTTATACATCTGGGTAGAATGGACACAGTTAACGATGTTTCTAATCCAACCAGTCGTCCAACAAGGGCAGTTGAGTACAATGAGAATAGTGTAGAGCCGATGACAGAGATGAAAATCTCAGCTGCATGCCTTTTAATCAGCTGAGCACAGTAGATAAATCATTAGTTAATGCTTTTATGACTCGGTCATTATTTAATTAAAGGGATATGAGGAAGACACGTTGAAAAGCTAGTTTTTTGTTTGGGTATATATCATGGGAATAATTGGCAATTGACATATTTGGTAAATGTAAAGGAAAGATATGCACAGGGCTCCATGTTCTAGTTTGAATCGATATTTGATCGAGTAAAATCAAACCCTGTAAAATCACTGCAAATGACTATTCACCTTGTAAAAGTCTTTCAGAATTTTGCAAGCAAAAAACACAAAGAACAGCTAAAAGTGATGCACCCAGTTATAAAGTTGACTGCAACTTGCCACACTGTGTTAAAAAATCAAAAGAAATAGCTTGCAGAGTAATGAGAATAAATTGATCTTTTTTGCTGTGGTATAGGATATATTAATTTAGCAAAAAACCTCAATGGTTACTAACCTTTCTTTGTTTGAACATAGAGAAGGCAAAGGAGAGAATAACAGATCCCAAAAATTTCAATAGAATGTCACCGGCTCCAGGGTCAGATGATGACTTTGTGAGGTAAAATCCTATGAATGTTGGAAGAGGAATCAACAAAATTATAACAAAGCTAATTCATTACATAGCATCTATTTCTATTGGGAAATGTTAATTGAACATCCTAAAGTGGATGTGTCATTATCCACATTATCACCCTTGGATGGTGTTGGTGATCTCCACTTGTTTCACTTTTTCATCACATTCAAGGGTGAACATCCACTATTGGATATGTTCAAATAGCACTACTACTTTCTATTTATTGCCACAACTTTAATTATACCTAGAACATCATCAAACCCCTGATTGGAAAGAAAACCAAAAGCACATGCTGCTAGATTTGGAAACAACACACAGAAAATTATTGGATGGAAGATCCCTTTCACCTTTGATGGCAATCTGAAAACAAATAATAAGAGAGGGCAAACAGTCATGGTTTATAGTAAAGTGTTAATAGCATGTTTCATGAGAATATCTCACTTTTTTAACCACGGGACTTCTCCCAAACAAACAAAGAAAAAGTAATTTCCCCCAGAACCAACCATGTAAATAGTAGTTGTCAATGTGTGTAAGCAATAATGAAAAGGAATGTTTACTTGGAGCCAACCACGAGGCCTAGCACTGTGGATGCAACATAGAATGGAATGTACGTTCTGGCACCTGTCCCAAGTGCTGTTGGGAAAAATAATGCAGCAACAAATGATACAAGGAAAACCCCAATCCATGACCACACTTCAATTGAAGAAAATGGAGAGGGCTTTTCCATAGGCTCAGGATCAATCATTTCGGTCTTCACAGCTTTTCTTACAGCTATAGCTGTGAAACCAGAAACACAAAGCGTAGCCAGCCATCCTCCAGCTGCACAACATTCATAAGTCTCATCATTGAATTGTAACAAACATTAATTACAAAAGCATAGCCACATCATAATAAAAAAATGTTTGAAACAGCATAATAATAGCAAAAATACTCAAGAGCCAGGATTTTTTTATGTCCAGATTATATTCAATGCTTATTTCACTCTGAAATGGTGAGTGGCCTCAGACAATTTACTTCATCCTTCGAAACCAAGTCATTTTTTCTGACCGTATAGCATTAATTTAACAACCATAAGAGCTTAACCCATGACCTAAACGCTATTAAGATTTTAATAGCTGGCTAAAATGCACTAAATTCAAGCAGCATCGTTTGCAGCTTCCAGCGAGATACAGATTGAAATAGAAGTTGAACCCAAAAAGTTATGTTACTATAGAATCAACTTTATGCTGAATCATACGTGCCACAACATTTCCACCATTGGTTTTTATGACATCTATATATTTATAGTTTTAACTTATACTACTATTTTGAATGGCAAATATGTTGCTACATAAAAGATTCACTAATGTACGTTAATACAAGTCTATGATGACATCACTTAAACATAACTAATTAAAAGAAGGATTTGATTTCTATGCACAGTCAATGTGAAAGTTTTTCGTACAATAATTCAATCATGTATTGTCATATCAACTACATTAGTTGACTATTACATTCACAAGTTGAAAAATCATGCAAACGAAAGAATTTCATTGAGTTAACAATTTAATAGTCAGTGTATTAAAATCAGACTCATAAAAGAATTCGAAATGATTATAATGTACCTATAATGCAGCAAATTGCGATGGCAGAAGAAGTGGGAATATCCTTAATAGAAATCGGAAGCACAACCAAATAAGGGACATAGAACAAGGGGAGCCATCTATTAATGAACATAATCCCAGGGTCAAAGAAATTCACCAAGGCCAAAGCTGCTGAGGGAGCAGCACAATCAAGTACGATCAAAACAGCGAATATGCAGAACACCCCAAACAAAGCACTTGGGAACTCAATGGAAGCAGCTTCAAATGCTTTATTCAAACAAAAATCGATCCCCAGAATGAGAACAAGTGGTACAACCCAACTCAACAATCCAAACACATGAAGACGCAAGCTTTGGATCAAAGGGTTAGTGCCCCCAGTTGAGGATTCATCTGGTTTTGACAAAAGTTCTCGCCTTTCGCAGTTCTCTGGGGTACCCATTTGCTTGAATTTGAAATCAAGTGCAAGAGTTCTGATGCGTGGGGTTGAGGTATGCAAAAGGGGACTGTTTTTGGTAAGTATGTAAGGAAGGCCATTGAGAGAGAGACACAGAGAGAGAGAGAGAATGTGAGTTGGCGGAGAACAGAAAATGACAAGTGTACTGTGGGAATAACGTGAGATAAGTGAGACCTTAGACAGGAAATGATAAATAATCCTAATTAGTGTGCTAAAAAATCTGTGATTCAAAATTTTATTCATTATGTGTTAAATGTTGTGTCACGTCGTCATGTGTGATTTTGATTTGAAGGAATTGTCGCGTGAATTATTAAAAGAAAGTTAATTCATTCATGTTTTATTTATTATTAAATGAGATATAAATTCTATTTAAATAAAATAAAATTATTATTTATATTGACTCACATTTTATTTATTATTAATTGAGATATGAACCCTATTTAAATGAGATTCACATCTCATCTAACGATAAATAAGATGTAAATCAATACGATAACTTATATATCACATTGAAGGGCAGTAGCACGGGGAGAAATTGTTAATCGCTGTCAATGGAAGTGCATGGTTAGA